>SNQJ01S0059398.1:0-10797 GCA_010110895.2 Picea sitchensis
TTAATTCTTATTTTACTATTGATAACGTATCCTCCTCTTGTTTTTTTTCTTTTTTCTTTTAATATATAAAAAATTAGGAGGTTCAACGCTCTTTTATTATTCTCATGGTCTAGTTCGATTAGCTTATTCATTTCCTCTTTGATGGGTTTGATATCCAATTTGTTTTCTAGACTATTAAGGGTCAAATTGTTGGTTAGTTTTTCTTCTAGCTCTTTAATCCCATCTCTCAAGTTGCGTTTTTCTTCAACCTCTCCTTGGGTTGAATGTTTTTTGTTTTTAAATTTCTTGAATTCTATCCTCCATTGTCCGCAATTGACTCTTGAACCCTACCAAACTATCCTATATGGTTTGAATCATATCTTCAAAGGGTCTAATTTTTTTTTATCAAGCGTTGCCTCTAGCTCTATTTAGAGTTTAGAATCTCTTTCTTCTCTCCTTTTTTCTTATGATTCCATATATTTGTAAAGGCTCTCCAAGGTGACTTTGAGGGGCCTCCCCCTGAGAGGATGAGTTTTTGGAATAGGTGGTATAGTCCTCATATTGGAAAGAAGAGAAAATAAGTAACAATTGTTATTTTGGATTGACTTTAAAAATATCTATTTATGAACACCTACCCATGTACTCAATATTCCTTTTATTACTTACAATGCACTAACTAATTTATATTCTTTTCATTATTTATACATAGTAATTATAAAAAAAAAGATTTAAATTCCAATTTTTTCCAATTTTTAAAAGATACGTTATAATATATTTTTTAATTATTTTTTTAATATTCAATTTATTTTTGGGTTTATTTGTATATATTTTGTTATGTATAAGTAAAAATTAATTAATTTTTTTTTTAAATTAACCTTTTTTTAATATATATTTTTATAATTTTCTTTTAAATTATTTTAATTTTTCAATGAAAATTTTCATTTATATATAGATATTAAAAAAACATTTTTTTATTTTTATTTTTTTAATAATTTTTTTTATTAATTATCATTTTTCTTTGTTTTTTATAATTTTATTTGCATCAGTGTCAATTTTTTAGGAACTTGTCTGAAAAAAGTTGTCTGAAAATTGTTTTTTAAGCTTGAAAAAAATAGCAAATGTTCTACTTATAGCAACGCTTTTCAATATGTATGTCAATTTTGTGGTTTCAACTCACAATGATATTAGTTATCGAGGTCACAATTTTAAGCAAGTTATAATGTTGACCTCAAAGAAAAGGGGATGCTATTAGTAGCACCACTTTTAGTTTGGGGGGTCAATTTTAAGGTTTTGTTCAGAATGGTACTGGTTTTCAAGATCACGATTTCAACCAAGTTGTAATTTTAACCTCGAAAAAGAAGGGGGTGATGTTGTGAGCACCACCTCTTGTTTTGGGGATTGATTTTAAGGTTTTTATTTGTAACTTTATAGATGAAAATTGCATTTTTTTGTAATTTTAACTCTGAAAAAAATGAGTGCTACTGGTAGCACCATTTTTTGAAATGGGGGTAAAAATAGCCCCTAAATGTGACCTCTAAAAAAAAGAGAACTCTGGAGAGTTCTCGTTAAGTTGGTAACTATGTTTTGTGGCATTTTACATGGACATATTAACCCCTATCATTGAGGAATATCCAAGTTTATGTGAATATTATGTGGAAGAATCCCCTCATATAAGTTTTCTTAAACTTTGTATGGAATATGAAGAGCATATCCAATAATGGTTACTCATATTAGAAGAATTTTCACACCCTGAAGCAGTGCATGTAGACTGATTTTTTCTAGAGCTTAGAAACTTTGGAGACATATTGGAGAGTATTATACAAGAGACAAGATGCTTGGTATGATTTAGAGGATGATTGGGATCATTGATACATGGATAGTTTTCATTTCCAAGAAGACAACTACTTTCACCTTCTATTCGATGGTTCTACTCCACCTCATGTAGAGAAAATCATTAAGGGAAATCATGAGCTTGTTATGGCTAACGATGATTAGCTTGCATATTCTTCTATGGTATTGTCCTTTCGAGATCCATAACAGAGCTTTTATAGTTATGTGGATGGTCTTTTGGATATGTATGGTTATATTTATTTGGATCCACATGAATATGGTGGACATTTGGAACTTAGTACTCAACCATTCATCGAGTTCAAGAGTAATTTGTTGGGTGACAACAAGAGCAATTGGATATGAGACCCATGTTTATGGTGGAGCTTCTTGGACTACTTCAACATCGTGGCTAACACTTGTACACGAGAAACTAATTTCTTGGCCTACTGTAGCATCGTGATCAACACTTGTCCATGGGAACCTTGTTTATGGTTGTACCTCCTCACTACAAGCCTTGATATAAATGCTTTTCTAAGGGGGGTAGAGTGTTGGGATCTCCCTTGAGGGTGTACTAGTCGGTGGGGGCGAATGGATCATTAGAGTAATAATAGTGGAGGCCATTCAATGTAAGGTGGAATAGGTCCACTATGTTTGTTATTATTAAATAAGACCCCCTATGGTAGTACATATGGAATAAATAAAATGTAGAAGGCCCAATTTGTAGTTATGAGGTTGTTATGATTAAGGTTTTCTTATTAGCTATAAATAAGAAGGGAGTCCTTCTTATGAAGGAGGTGTGGAGTTTATTGTACTTGGAGTTGGGATCATTGAGAGGTTTCTCAATCTTAAGAGGAAAGTGAACACGAGTGGATTCCTTTCATAAAAGGATCAATTGTAAGGTGTTTCCCTATCATAAGGGTTTTAATATTATTAAAGTGTGGAGCATTTCTGATACTTTGTTTTTGATTCAATTTCTTGGATTTAGGATCATAACAAGGGTTTTCGTAGGTATGGATAATGCATAAAGAATCAAATCAAGGTTGATTATGTACCAATGCATTCTTGTCTAGGATACCTAGGAGGTGTAATAATAGTGGGGGAGTGCTCACAATGAACCCATGAAATGGTGGATTCCATGCCAAGCGTAAACCATCTCTACTGTCAAGCATGGTTGAATGAGAAGTCAATACTTCCAAAATCATCTTTGTAAAGTCTAAAGATGAATGCACAACCTCACTAAGGAGTGGGAAACATTCCAATGGAGGTAGGTGTATAGCATCCAACAAATAAAGATCAAGAAGTTGGAATTCCAAGCGGTGATGCAAGCAAGCTCAAGGGTAGCTTTGCCAAGATTTCTTCCTTTACATGTTGTCAATGTAAGAGAAAATATCATAAAGTATGCCAATGATGGAACTTCTATTTGTGTTCCATTTGTGGCAAGAGTAACCATAATTTGCTTGTCTTTGTGTTGGTGGAAAAAATCTTCTACCAAGGATTCCAAGTACTCCACGATGCAGGGATGTTTCTATAACCACTCTTTGAGTCAGCATAAAGAATAAGGGAAGAATAATGATAAAAAATACAATGTTGCCCCAAAGACCAGTAGAACAAAATATTGTAATCAATGCAAGATGAGTGGGGGTTGTGAGGAGAAGTGTTGGAAACTTCATCCTAAGATTCACCCGCACAATTGAAAGAGTAATACAAAGAAGAGTTGGATAGTGTAACAACTATCCATGAGATGATACTAAATAATATGTGATAATTTAAACACATGCATTAAGTGTAAGCAAAATTTTCTGCATTCATATATGGAATAACCTACAACATATTCATAACTCTTTTACAAATTTTCCAATGCTAAATATTCCAAATTTGAATCCAAATATACAAATCTAAATAAGAGGATAAGATAAATAAGAAATGAACTTTACTATTAAAATATTTAAATAGAAACATAACAAAATATACCAAGTGAAATACCTCCTTGAAGATGACCATTTGCAATGTACTCCTACAAGTAATATGAGATGCTTCCAAGCATTCCTTTTTTTTCACTTTCCCAAAGGGAAAAAAAAATCCTCCCAGCCAACTAGGAGCCTACCCAAATTCCTAGCTCCAGGTTTCTTGGCCCTCCGTGCCCGTGACTCCAAGAATGACAAAGCACACATTCTCTAATAAGACTATCACAAGAATCATATCTTCCAAGAATTATCTAACCTGTCAACATGCTGAAACCTCTCAACCTCCTCCTCCTCTTCATCACCATTTCCTCTTCCTATTTATCAAGTTTCCATACCCACTTCCCCAAGTATCCTCAAACACCGTCATTATTAGCCATCAACCTCCATTATCTATATTTTTGGGAAAAATTAAAATAAACTAAAATATAAATGACTTAGATAAAATAAAAATAAATAAAGGGGAGGTAGGTGTGAGGGGGGGGGGTGGGGTTTCTCTACGAGCTTGAAGGAAAAATAATTTTAAATTACTATTGGAATATCGGGAAAGACACCAACACTAAAGCAAAGGCTTATGCCTTACTCAAAGGCCTCCAACTAGCAAAGACTCGCCAAATTTCCAATCTGAATGTTCTAGGTGACTCCAAGACTGTTATAAGGATGATGGTCCAGGGGACAGACCCCAAAAAATTGAGCCTAAAAAGAATAATTGATCGAATTCAAGTTGAATCACAACCCCTCAAGCCTACATTCTTTCACATTTTGAGGGAACATAACAAGGTAGCAGATAAACTTGTGAATGAAGCCATTGGGAAATCACCTAAAACCTTAGGCATGGAGGGTGTTGAATCCTTATCCCCCTTAACCTAATGCATCACACGACGAGGATCCAATGCACAAAGGTTAGAGGTGGTGCTTATTGGAGCTCCAACACAAACAAGGATAGGTGGATCAAGCACGTGGACACGAACGTAAAAGAGGACAGGCGGATCAAGCACATGGAGCAGGCCAACGACAGTGGGGAATGTTGGAGTAGACAGGTGGCAAGTGTGATTTAGATGTCTCAATGACCAAGTACAACTGCGGCTAACAACTTAGGTGACGAATTCATCATGTTTTCAGGTATCCAGTTATCCCATCCATTCGAGCTCGTGGGAACACAAGGAATGAAGGATCTGACTCATATGGATCGTGAGTGTAGCAGTCCAGACACTCAGGTAATTTGTCAAGGTGACGCCAAGTTCAGACCCAAGCCCGCAGAAATGAAGGCCCCAGGTACATCGCACCAGGAAGATTTTGAACCTTTCTGTTTGGGACGAAGTCAACATTAATCATAACATGGGGGAATTTCAGCTAGTACTCATCCTTGCAGGGAAAAATCTATTTGTGGTTTTGGTAATCCATTTTCAACCAGTGCTCTCCCCTTACTGCTTAGGATAATCCTTAAAGTTTGTCTTTTATAATTTATCCTTCTAGAGTCTCTGGCCTCCCCCCTATTATTCCCTAAATCTCCTAACACCACACCATCCTCCTTGTCGTTGCTCCACCCACAACTTAACCTAGCGGTCTCAGTTGATTTTGTTGATCTCCTTCAAGAGTCTCTGGGCTCCGCCTAATTATTCCTTGAACTTCCCACCACCTTGTCTTTTCTCCACCCAGAACTTAACCCAATGGTCTATATCGATTTCATATCCAAATGTCCTTTCTCCATTACACATAAATCCCAATTCGCTGCAGCTTTGCAACCCCCTTATCATCTTGGGCAATTCCTAGAGGAATTAAAGCGCTTCATCACTAGTACATATGCAGGGTGTCAAGGGCCTTCTTGTTGGCTCTGATCAGATGGATTCTGAGGAAGAATTCATGGGCTTCTAAAGGACGTGAATTCAGATGGGATCACTCAACTCCACTCTAACATTTGAACTTGAAACCCTCTCTCAACACAAACACCTGATTGAAAGGATTCAATATGAAAGTTATGCCCAAAGGAGTCAGATTGAATAACAATGTAGCAATATGGAGATAATGCAACACCATTTGGATCATCTTGAACGAACTCACCAACAACCAAGTATACCGGAAAACACCCAGGGAGCATCCAAAAATGTAAACTCAGTCAAAATCAACCAAATTACGGACCTCAACGAGCCCCATCCAGACTCAATTTGGGAGCAACAGAGCCATTCAAATATCAAAATGGAGCTGGGTAGTTGAGTCCTTTTAAAATTCAGTTGCCATGTTTTGCTTTTCGATATATATTAACAGAGTATTTTATAGATTGTATTCTTCGAAATACAATCAATGCAGTATAGCTAGAGAAGGTGGAAACTCTATGAACACCAATTTTGTTTTAATATCTCCAAGCTTCAAAGTCTGTACTTCTCGAAGGCCTCTAATGGCCCTTCTTTTGTAATACAATGGATTTATCCACACTTTTTAATATATATTTCCCAGTTGTAAAAAAATAAAAATAAAAATAAATAAAATTCAAAGTCTTTCTTCTCATGCTAGATTATAAATGTAATTTGACATTTCCCCCCAAAATGTACATAACCCACCATACTCATTTAATTCATCATATAAACCATCAATCAAAGTCAAAGAAGGTATTTAATGTTTCTAGATATTTGTTTATGCAATATAATTTACATAATCATTAAACCATTCAATTAAATATTTAATAAGCTAGTTTGATAATTAATACATTAATTAATTATACTAGTGTACATGTGTAGGGTATGTGTGTGTAACTAGTGGATACATAACTTACACATGTACTACTAATAAACAACCATTGTCTCTAGAGCATAACTACTATATGATTACACCAAGGCATGTAGGATAACAAATCAAGTAAATGGATCATTTAATAATATTAAAAAACAAAATTACAATAATTCATCAATAACTCATTATCAAACTTAAAATATCAAAAGGGAATCAAAAGAGGGTTTTAAACATGGTAGGAACCAAGTGAGTAAACAATAGTGGCACATCTAATCCCCAATCAATATTCTCAACTAACATCAAAGCATCCTTCCTTCATAACCTACTTCCATCCTATCCTTTCCTCTGCTGGACTAAACTAAAGCGTCAACTATATTGACCTAACTCCAGATAGAACCCTGTAATGTCACTTTCTAAACGATTACTCTAGGAGATTGAGAAAATAGCCTAAGTGATCCCCGTAGGCTATAGTCAGCTAAAGTAAAAGGGAATTAATTAATTATTTAATGTCAACGGGGAAAAAAATAAATATTTTGTGAAAGGGATGTTGAGTAATTAAGTAAAAGGGTGTTTTAAGTGACTTTGAGCTTATAAAGTCACTTTAGTTTATTAAAAGGGTCAATGAGGAAATAAAACAGGAATGAGGGCGCCCTCTCTCATTATGCATTGTTATTTTCTAAGAAACGAATTTGAGGAGCTCTTGTGGCTTTTGGCTCTTGGGACGAAAAACCCTAGAGAGAAATATTAGTTTCGTAGGTGAGACCATCCACCCTAGTTGATCGTGGAGAGAAGATCACTCAAAAATTTTCATCGTGCTTTATTGTGGCTGAGTTTTTTTTTTTTTTATCTTGGTGGCTGATTTTGCTTTTATGAGGGTCGAGTTCTATTGAGGAGGCCGAGGTCATATTTTTGGAGGGTCGACCTAATTCTTTGGTTGCTTCTCTTGTGTTGCTGGCCGAGTTCATTGCAAAAAGGGGCCAAATATCACTGTTGAAGGCTGAGTTACTTGTCAAGTGGGGGTGAATATCTTGATTGATTGGGGCCAATTTTAGGCTGGGGGCGATTCCTTGGTTGCTGCAAAGTTCTTTGTCTAAAAGGGGCGAGTTTATCACTGTAGAGGGCGAGTTGTGTTGCCAGAACTGACTTCGTTCTTTGTTGGACTGAGATATTCACTATAGGGTTGAGTTCGCTGAGGAGGGAGGTTATATATCTTAGGAAGGATCGATTTATGTGCTATGTGGGACTTATACTTCCTTTGGGAGGTTATTCTAAGCCTCTTTTGGTTTCCAAGTTTGTGGAGATTGTTCATTGTTTATAAAGATCATATTCTCACCATTGGGATTGAATTGAACTATTGTTATGACCTATCTTGTAGCAAGTTCGACTATCAATAATATCAATCGATATTTATATTCATCTTGTTGTATATTTGTGCTATTTCGCATTGCAAATATGCTGCTATAAATTACATACATTCTATATATCTTTTTGGCACCAAATCCATGCTTGTTTATCGATAAACACACTCAGAAAATTCATAACAARAACATAAAAAACCCAACAATATCAATAGAAGGGTATATCAGTGGATTTTGAACATGTCATCCAAGTGTTTGTCATAATATTTGAACCAAAAAAACACTCAAAACATTGCAACAGTCTTAGAGGGGATATTACAGTGGTATCAATGCCTCAATCCTACCAACCTGAGGGGGTTTGTTGTTTCATGAGGCATGGAGATGAGGAATATATCACCTAAATAAGTAGAAGGCAGTGAGGGACACAAAAAATATTTCACTCAGAAGAAGAAGAAGAAGAAGAGGGTCAACTAGAGGAAGGGGAAGAGCAAGACATGGGGGATAACAATGAAAGACTTGAGGATAGTTCCATGCATATCCTAAATGATTTAGCTAGGGGGAAACAACAACTGGTACAACTCATGACACAATTAATTGCCAACACTCAAGCAAATAAAAACCATGGGGGTAACAATGGTGAAGAGGGTTTCAATGGGCACAATGGGAAAAAAAAATATGGGGGTTCTAATGGGAATAATGGGAATCATGCAGAAGGTAACATCAATAATATTCCCGCACAATTTGGCACTAGGACCACCGGTATAATGATTCCTAGACCTCTTGTGCCTTAGTTCTTGGGGGATCAACAAACAAGAAATCAGGGGAAGTAAGGACATGGTGAAACATTTGATGATTATCAAATACAAGAACATACCAAGGGATGTCAACATGGGTCAATAGAACATTGATCACATGAGAAATGTTGGAAAGCTAACCATTCCTTCCTTTGATGGTTCCAACAAGTGCACATCTAGAGTGTGGGTTCAAAAGTTGGACACATACTTCCAAATTAACCCTATGACAAATGCATAAGAATTTAAATTAGATACCTTGAAATTAGATGGAGAGGCCCATGAGTGGTGGTACCATGGATTGGTAATTATGGGACATGCCAACATTACTTCCTATCTAGATTCACACATAATTTGATGGAGCAATTTGAAAAAAGAATATGGAATTTCACTTCAAAGAGTTGACACAACTTAGACAGGTTGGGTTATCGGATGCCTACATTGCAGAGTTCCATAGGCTTGTAGTCATGGTGACAGATATATCTGAGTAGAGGTTAGTTATGTTGTTCACTAAAGGTTTATTTGATCCACCCTGTGGTTGGGTAAAATCATTCAAACTCGAGACTCTATTGGATGCCATTATAAGGACACGGGACATGGAGGATGTGGTATCAAATACAACAAATTTCTCCAAGCCTTTCATTCCCCAAAAAAACAAATATAAGAAACCTTTTTAGAAAGCGTGGTCTGGAAAGGAGAAGTTGGATGAGGCAATTCACAATGAGTTGAGAAGAAATAATCTTTGCTTTAGTTGCAAAGAGCCTTGGGATCCAGGACACATGTGCATGGGGAAGGGACAGGTACACTATATAGAGGTGCACTCAAACAATGATTCTGAGGAAGAGGAGGAAGTTACACAGTAACATGGAAACAAGCAGTGAGGCTCGAGTAATGAGCAACCTCGTGAGGAGGCTAAGGGTGTGACTATCACCACTCTATCAAGCAATTCAGAGTTAGAGGAGTACTACGAAGAAAACGTGTCACAACTTTGATTGATGGTGGGGTGACCCACAACTTCATTGATGCAATATTGGTGGCCAGGAGAATAGAAGACTTTGAGGGGTTCAACGTGGTAGTGGATGGTGGATTTAATATGACATGCACGTAGAATATTCCGAGGTTGGTCGTGACATTTGGAAACTATACTTTGACCGAGGATTTTTATGTGGTTGATTTGGAAGACACCAATATAGTCATGGGTGTTTAGTGGATTCATTCCTTAGGGGAAATTACAATGAATTACTAGGTAATGGAGATGAAGTTCAATACAACAAATGAAAAAATAATTTTTTTGAGGGGCATGTCGAATGGTGGCCCTAAGTTTGTGTGAAGCAAAAGTATGAAGGCCATCTTCAGACACAAAAATGTAGCATGTGTATCTGAGTGCTTGATTACAACTCAGAAAAATGCAGAGAGATGACATCATCATCATCATGCAGATATTCAGGCATTGTTGAGTAAGAATGAAAATGTTTTTGGACAGATACCTCCAGGGAGAGCGCCTGACAGGGATTTGAGCACACCATTGAGTTGGAGGAGGGAGAAAAACCCGTGATCACTACTCCTTATAGGCATCAAAATAAATTCAAGGATGAAATTGAGAAGGCTATTAAGGAACTGTTGAAGATGGGACACATCAGACCTAGTTCTAGCCCATTCACTTCTTCCGTAGTGTTGGTGAAGAAGAAGAATGGAACCATGTGGATGTGAATTGACTATAGAGCCTTGAATAATAATACAATCAATAAAAAGTACCCTATCCCCAACATCGATGATATTTTGGATGCGTTGCATGAAGTAGTGTATTTTTCGAATATTGATCTTTGATCAGGGTATCATCCGATCATAGTCAGAGAGCATGATATCCCTAAAATTTCTTTCAGGTGCCATTATGCCCATTATGAGTTTCTGGTCATGCCATTTGCATTGACCAATGCACTAGCTACATTTTAGTCCTACATGAAACACATATTCAACAAGTAGTTGAGGAAGTTCTTGTTGGTGTTCTTTGATGATCTTCTTATATACAACATGACATGGGAGGAGAACTTGGATCATCTAGATGAGATTCTGAGCATAATGGGGAATTGATCACTATATGCCAAGGATTCAGAGTGTGATTTTGGAATGACAGAGATCCTATACTTGGGT
>SNQJ01S0059398.1:27396-38225 GCA_010110895.2 Picea sitchensis
AATGTGCATTTTCTGGGTAAGCTAACCAAGATCTAACCCTTGTTGTCATCGAGAAGCGAAAATGTTTTCGTCTATGAAAGTAGTTTTTTTCTAACATGCTCTCCAAGGTTGTCTTCAATAACAACAACAAAAATCCTCCTTCTAAACAATACAATACATTTTGCTAGCTCACTTGGTTAAAATTTGTCTTATTAAGTAAGAGGTCTTGAGTTCAAGTCTCTTTTTTGTTACTTCTTTTTTTTTGAAAAAGTTCATGCATCCATTGTAAAGTGTATTTCACTTCAAATATAAAAGTGAATCACTATAAGTAGCTTTAATATTTTATTTTAAAGTATTTATTTTGCATGGAACTTTCTTTTATAAAGTAACTTCATTATAAAAGTTATCCTTGCTTCTTTTTATAAAAGTGGGTCACTTCATAAAACAACTTATTTGTAAAAGTGAGGGCATAACTTCCACATCCAAAGTCCCTTTTCAATGTCATTTTTTTTAAAACCGCCTATTTTTTCGAGATATTTCCATCCATATAATAAGTTTATGTTTTTAAATCCATATTATCTACATATTTAATATGGCTTCTTCTAGTGATCTTTTGCTTACCAACACCAACAACTTCTAATGGAAATCCCATATGGAGGATTTATAAAGAAGTAAAGGCCTGTACCAGATTACATTGGGAAAGGAAAAATAACCCATTGATGATGAAAAGAAAGTCAAATGGGCTAATAGGAATGACAAAGCATGTGGACTTATCATAATGTCCATCTCTCTTGATTTAAGGTTCCACCTTCAAGAAATTGATGACCCCGATGAAGCTTGGGAAAAACTTGAATCTGTGTTTGGTAAACACAATATTATTCAAGCACATCAGTTAGAAAATCGGATATTGACTTTAAGTCCAAATTATTTTTCTTTCATTGAAGACTATCTATCTAAGTTTAAAACACTTCGAATTTTATGTGAAGAGTGTAACATAAAGCTGGAGGAAGAGAGTTGCATCTATATTATTCTTTCTAATCTAGGTAGTTCATATTTTGTGTTTGTATCTATCTTTTATACCATGAGAGAGGCTCTAGGTAAATCTTATCAAAAACTCACTCTCGAGTCCTTTTGTGATGCTTTGATTCGAGAACAAGATAAGCTTGTACAACTTTGAGTGATAAACACTGTAGGTACCTCCAATAAAGCCTTAGTCACCCAACATAAAGATAAACCCAAGAATCGTAAGAAGCAACATCCTCACCACAACAACAAGCAAAACAAGGGTCCCAAACCTACACAGACAACTTCAGCTCCTAATGGTGACAAAGGAGCAAAATCTAAAAATAAGAAGACTGACATACATTGCAACTTTTGTGATAAAGATGACCATGATGAGTCCAAATGTTTCAAGAAGATGGAAACTTTAGAAGCAATGATGAAGAAGCACACCATTGGTATTGATTCTACTTTTTCTTCTTCTTCTCATGGACATGCACTTTATGATTTTGGTTTCTCCTTCAATGCAACTTTTACTTCTTATTTTGATGAGTGGATTACTGATTCTGGATCATCTTATCATATGGCTAAGGATAAATCCATATTTTCCTCTCTAAATGAATGTAACACCAATAACATATTTGTTGGTGATGATATATCTCTTAGTGTTGTAGGATCTGGAACAATTCAAGTAGATAATGGTCATTTCAATGATGTATTATGTGTTCCAAGTCTTTCTTGTAACCTTCTATCAGTATATCAAATCACTCATTCAATTGAAGGTAAAATCGTAGAGTTTTCACCTCACCAAGTTGTAATCAAGGATCTAAAAGATCCTAAGCATGTTCTTGCAACTAGAATTGTTGATGATATTACTTGGTTATACAAGTTTGACAACTTTGGGTCATCATATTTTCCATCAGTTTTTGTTTCTCATAGCAATGACTTGAACAAACTTTGGCATGAACGGTTTGGTCATCTAAACTATCGCTCATTGCAACAGCTATGTAATCAATAGATGGTGACTGGTCTTCCTCTTGTTTCATGCAGAGATGGTGTTTGTGCCGGTTGTGTTTTCGGAAAACATCATTGGGACAATTTTGACAAATGTGCCTCTTGGTACACCTCGGGCCCATTGTATTTTGTTCATTGTGACTTGTGTGGTCCACTTTCTATTCCTTGTTTTTCTAGGTGCAATTATTTCTTAACTTTCATTGATTATTTTTCCAGACGTACTTGGGTTTACTTTTTAAAACTTAAGAGCGGATTTTTTAACAAGTTTCTGGCCTACAAGGCCCTTGTATAAAAACAATCTGGACATCAAATTCAAAGCTTAAGAACATATAATGGAGGTGAATATGTGAACACTAATTTTACAAGTTACTGCACTACACAAGGAATTCAAATGCAACAAACTATTCCATATACACCACAACAAAATGGTGTTGCTGAGAGAAAGAACCACACATTAAAAGAAATGGCTAATTTTATGATCCAATCTAAGGGATTAAGTCTAAAGTATTGGGCATAAGCCATAAAATATGCAAATTACATAGTAAATCGCACTGCCACAAAGGATCTTAAAAATATAACACCAGAAGAAGCATGGACTAAAATTAAACCAAATGTAAGTCACTTCCGTGTATTTAGCAGTATAACATGGGCTCACATTCCTAATGAGAAAATGGAAGCATTGTAGCCAAAAAGTGAGAAGTCTATATTTGTTGGTTATTTTGAAGATGTCAAAGGTTACAGATTTCTTAAACCACATTGTAATTAAATTATTATTAGAAGAGATGCTAAATTTGATAAAAATATCTTGGCTTGCGAACCTAATTCGACGATTGTGCCTTCTTTGGCCTATGAGCCATCTCCGACGTTTGTGCCTTGTTATGTTCCTATTCTGGTTTCTTCTCCAGATGATGACAATGAGGATGAAAATCCACCTCCGCCTGGAAACCTTCCTCAAGATGAGTCCATTTAACCTGAACCAACACCAACACCACTGCTTCCTAGATTGGTCCGTTCAACACTAGAAGTAGTTGGTGATCTTGTCAGTGATCCTTCAGATCAATGTCAAACACATTCTCAGTTCCAATGAGCCTCTTCTCTTTTGGCTCAAGTTTCAGAGACTCATGATCCAAAGACATTTGCAGAAGCTTCAGGTCATCTAGATTGGGATACAACAATGAATGAAGAGTATCGTTCTTTAATGGAAAATGATACTTGAGATCTTGTACCTCTTCCAAAAGGAAGAAAACTTGTCATATGTAAATGAGTCTATAGATATAAGTATGCATCAGATGGAAGTGTTGAAAGACACA
Organism: Picea sitchensis; assembly: GCA_010110895.2. Lineage (NCBI taxonomy): Eukaryota > Viridiplantae > Streptophyta > Pinopsida > Pinales > Pinaceae > Picea > Picea sitchensis. The sequence continues at coordinate 30,699 of SNQJ01S0059398.1, forward strand.
AGGCTCGGTTAGTTTCCAAAAGATTTTCCCAAGTTGAAGGAATTGACTATAATGAAACCTTTTCCCCTGTAGCCAAAATGAATTCCATCCGCCTTGTTCTTTCCCTTGGCGCCTCACATAAATGGGAGGTCCATCATATGGATTCTAAATCCACCTTCTTGCATGGGGATTTGCAAGAAGAAATCTACATGGAACAATATCCTGGCTATGTCTAGAATGATTCTAGCTTTGTTTGTCGCCTTAATAAATCTCTTTATGGTTGTAAGCAAGCTCTCCGATCTTGGTATTCCAAAATGGACAACTTTTTTAGTGACACCAAATTTTCTAGATGCCATTATGATCCTAATGTATATAACAAGAAAGTAGGAATCCATCTCATAATCCTTGTCCTTTATGTTGATGACCTTATCCTTATTGATAGTGACTCAAAACTTTTAAACCATGTGAAAACCAACCTTACAAAAAAATTTGAAATGACAAACTTAGGATTTTTGCACCATTTCCTTGGCCTCCAAGTTTTGCAAACCAATGAAAGAATTTTTATTTCCCATTCTAATTATGCTTGTGACCTTCTTTGTCGCTTTCACATGGAATATTGTAAACCAATCCCTTCTCCCTTCTAATATGGAGTCAAGGTTTCTACCACCTGTACTTCTACCAAAGTTGATGCCACCTTGTACCGTCAGTTAGTTGGTAGCCTCTTATACTTGAATCATACTCATCCTAATCTTTCCTTTGTTGTTGTTATTTTTGCCCGGTATATGCAAACACCCCATGAAATTCATTGGAAAGAATCTAAAATGATACTTTGGTATGTTCAGAGGATATACATTACAGTTCAGGGGGGGCTCCTTTATTGGTTTGTTTCACTGATTCAGATTGGGTCAGCGACCCTGATGATCATAAGTCTACTGTAGATTATGTTTTTAGCCTTGGTTCAAGACCTATCACTTGGTACTATAAGAAACAAACGATATTTCACTTTCTTCAGCAGAAGCATAGTACCGAACAATGGTAAATGCAAGTCAAGAATCCTTGTGGATTTTTTAGATCCTTTCATAGTTTGGATTCCAGTAGCAGCATCCGACCAACCTTTGGTGCAATAATCAAAGTGCCATAAAWCTCWCCAAAGAYCGAGTTCAACATCAGTGCAAAAMAAATATTGAGATACACATGCACTTCATCAGAAAGCTCATTCATGATCAAGTTATTGAAGTGCTCTTTTTCCCTACAGAAGATCAAGTTGCAGACATTTTCACGAAGTCTCTTACATAAGAAAAGTTTTCCAAACTTTGATCTATGTTAGGATTTTAAGAAGTTTTCATTAAGGGGGGATAGGCTTTAATGCCTCCTTCCTTCTCCTATTGTGTCACTATTGTAAATCCATCAATCTTATCCAAAGTTGTTCTTAAGGGGGAGTTAGGATATTTAGACACTTAAGATTTAGTTAAGATATACTTGGTCTAATGTGTCATTAGTTAAACATGTGTTTCTTTAGTATGCATTAGTATGCATTAGTATGCATTTGTATTTAGGAAATCCGACAATCACGATATGTTCCAGACATAGAGTGATCCGACGGTTCATATTCTCCTCGATCTTAACGACTACATTGATCTATGGATTAACACCCGATTGGTCCATGATCTCTATTTAAAGAGCATGGAGGGTCAATTTTCGATGATCGATTATGAGAAAATCTCTTGTAAAATCTCTCTGTAATCTTTTTCTTTTGCATTAATAAACTTCTCCAAGTAGCCGCGTTGGCTGGGTCTGTGGATGTTTCCCCGTAGGGGTTTTACCACGTCAAAACATTGGTGTGTTGTTCTTTGATATATTTGTGTGAGTGGTTACTTAAGGTGTCCGTCCTTTGTTGTAATACCTATGTTGTCAAACACGCCGTACGCCGATAGTACGGATAAAATCGGCCATACTGTCAAAGTTTACTTGCATTTTGTTTTTTAAATCCCCAGTGTTCATTGAATATCAGACGAAAGTGACTATCATCGAATATCCGACGATTGACCAAGTCAATGATCGTCGGATATTCAACAATTGACCAGGTCAATGATGTGCATACTGACGTTTGACGAAGTCAATATTTTTGTTCGTTAAACAACGTCTCTCTGGTCAACATCTGTGAGAAGTATGATGAAAGTGCGATACATAATTAAAAAAGTTTGAAATATTAAAGATGTTCAACGTTGTTTCTATACCAACGATGGTTTGCAGGGGTTATAATGGATATTTTTATGTCATAACACAATTTATTTATTTATTTTGTTAATTGCATCACAAATAGTTAAACTACTGAAGTTGATTTTTAAGATAATCATCTCTGAAAGTTTGGTAAGGAAAAATTTCACATAACATTCCTCTAGGAGGACAAGCCTGAGACTTGAGATCTACATTGGTCGAGGCTTTGGGTGATCAAAAATGTTATTTCCCATGTAAAAAATGCAGGGGCTATAATAAGAGACTTTTAATAAAAACAACTAAAAAACATTGTAGTGAGTATGGACACCTTGAAGACGGGCATGAAATTATCGTATGTTGGTAAGTTATTATTTCTATCATTATTATCCTCTACGAATATTTTGAATTGACAATGCAGTCATCATTATTTTTTCCTTCATCCAATTTGGTCTTAGAGATTAATTAAAAAACTAGCATAGGGCTATTTTCATTGTTTTACTTGCATAGGGATCTATTTGAGAAATATTTGCAGAGTTGCGAGTTCCTCTTTTGATATTGGTACTGATGCTATGTTTGAGAATTATTTGAAGAGTTTCTAATACCTCTTTTTATATTAATAGTTGTTTAATTTTTAAAAGTTTTGAATATCAATTCCAGTTCCTAGTAACGTCGACATTTTTTTTTAAATCACTAATGGAAAGTGGAAGTGCCACACTGGTTGAATGCTGTATTTTTCAGGACGAGGACAATAAAGGAAATATGGAAATTCCATGTTCCCATCATTTCACCTTGAAGGGTTAAGACTTATAAGCATTAGGGGTCATAAGGACAATAAAGGAAATATGGAGATTCATGTTCCTATTCTTTGTTTTCCTATATTATATTTATAAATGTCTGTATTGTTTTAATATTTGTTATATACACTAATATTACTTGATTGCTTCTAATTATAAAGGAATGATGCCCTGGGGCACTTCCCATGGAGGAAGACGTGGCTGTACAAGCGCCTGTTCAGGAACATGGAGCGAATATTGAAGATCAAGTTAATGATCCTATGGAGTAAGATGATGATGCTAATAACATAGTTGAAGAAGATGGAAAAAATATATTGATCCAGGAGACATTTAATAATGTTGGAATGGATGATGTTGACGACCAACTTGATGGCGTTTTTTATATACTTGTACTTGAGAAGGCAATTCAACCTCTTCATGAAGGCTCTGAAACAAGTCTTCTCTCTGCTATATTGTTGGTGGTGAACTTAAAGGTTATGAATGGTTTGTCAAACACTTGTGTCACACAGTTGTTAAGGTATGTAATATATTTTTTCATACTTAGTACATGATTATAAAGGTTTTCTTTTTTCATCTTTTTTTATTGTTATTTGATCATCTGTAAAATTTGGATGCAATATGTACGCTCAATATTATTTACATTAACCAGTATTGATTTTTTATGTTGTAGATTGTTAAGTGAATTTATGTTACCACCGTCAAATGTTTTATGTCATACATACCAAGATTTAAATCCCATAATGAAAGATACTGGAATGGAGTATCAAGCTATTAATGTATGTCTTGATGATCATATTCTATATTATGGAGAACATGCATTGAAAGAAGAATTCCTGAAATGTTAAATTAGTAGATATCGAACCGATCAAGTAACAAAAAAGGTGCCTCGCAAGGTTCTTCGTTATATTCCCATAATTCCACGTTTGCAACGATTGTTCAGGTGCAAAAGCATAGAACGATTTATGGATTACCATGCAAAGAACATAAATAAAGATGGTGTTCTTTGAATGCCTATGGATGGATTTTCATTTAAGAAGATAGAGGAAATATGGCCACATTTTAAAGATGAACCTCGTAATCTTAGGCTTTCATTGGCAGTTGACGGTGTCAATCCATTTGGAGATCTCAGATATACTTACTTGGTGTGGCTTGTTTTTGTTATCAAAAATAACATTCCTCCATGGATGTCAATAAAGAGGGAGCACATAATGTTGGCAATGATTGTTCCAAGTATTTGTTTAGAATAATTGTTTTTAACACGGTAACATCTCATTTGTCTTGTTTGTTTCATAATTACGTCTTATATATTTTTTTTAACTCATATATGTTCAATTATGTCTTATAATTATRTTTGATAATTTTTTATTAAGTAAGYACCAAGTCAAATATATGAATGTATATATTGAGCCTCTTATCGATGAGTTACTAGAGTTATGGAAGGGCATCACTATGTATGATCTCTCTAGACTAGGAGGTGTGCAAAGGGAATTTAAATTACATGCAATGCTTGTATGGACAATTCAAGATGCCCCATGGCTAACACATTTATGTGGTATGTTATAATGTTACAATGCACTTTAATATATAGTGTTTAATTTTATGAAGTTCATATCATGCGTGTTTTTTTATATAATCCCTTCATTAAACATACTTCGAGTAATTGATATAAAATTTAATCCATCTCTTGTAGGTCTTCAAACAAAGGGTAAATTTTCATGTCTAGTTTTTGGTCCTAAGATGAAATCTCATTGTTCAAGAAGTTTAGGAAAGGAGGTGTTTTATTAGTATAGGAACTTCCTCTCTAAAAACCATAGGTATCGAAGTACCGAGAATTATATTTTCAATGTGAAAGAAGAGTCTCGATTAAAACCATGGAGAATGACACCTCGTCTATGGAAGTTGCAATATAATAGAAATTGTCAAGGTATATTGGATAAAATCATCTATGTATATCATACATGAAATGTTTGGAATATTTTGTATTTTTATTGCATTTTTTTCGTTGTACTAATTGACAAGTATTGTTGTAATATCTTTAATTTATATCCTTCACCTTGAAAATCATCATGAAGACATTAATAATGGGGTGCTTCCACAAGGAATGGAAAGTTATTCCGTACAATTCAGTAGGCTCCCCTGAGCACCTAGAAAATATTCATTTGTCTGATACAATGCACATCTGGAAGAATGTAATAGAAAAATTATGGTGAATCTTAGATGGAAGGAGTGACAAAGAAAAAATTGTGAAGATTTGTAATGGAATTAAGGAGGCCAATCATGCAATGCAAAGTGTGATTCATTCAAATAGCAATGCAGACGACGAAAATATAAGCGACCTTCCATGGTTATTGACAGAGAAGCAAAGCAAGGATATAAAAGAGGTTATTGAAAAAAAATAAATTTCCCACTGGATTTTCTTCAAACATAAAGAATATTCTAACAAAGAAAGGTGAATTAGGCGGGATAAAAACTCATGATTGGCATACCTTGATTAAGGTAATTATTTTCTTGTATATATTTCTATATTGGTGAAACATCTTGTTTTTGTTTTGTTTTCTACTAATTTGGGAATAAATAATGATTCATTTTTTATGTTACAATATGTTCTACCTCTATCTCTCTCAGACAACTTTGACAACAATGTCAAACAAGTTATATATGATCTTGGAAAATACATGAGGTAAGTGGCGATTTATATGCAAAGTGTAATTTTTTCAATTTGTTGTACAACATATAATTGAATGCATGTGTTGAACTTGTAATGTATTACTATATACTTTTTTGTTGAAACCTGTGATTTGCTTGCATCATTTGTAGATGGTTGTCATTTAAATAAATCTATAAAGAAGATATAAAGTATTGGAGTTTACAAATTCCTCGTTTAATGTGTGAAATGCAAAAGTATCTACGTCCGAAATTTTTCAATGCACAAGAACACTACCTCATACAACAAGTTGAGTAGATTGAAAAGTGTGGATCTATACACACAAGTTCAATGTGGATGGTTGAGAGGCACTTGAAATCATTGAAGGATTTGGTTAGACAAAGAGCATGTCCTGAGGGTTCTATGGTAGAGGAATATATGGTATATCAAACCAAGGTTTATATTACTCAATATATTCCTAATATAGCTGCAAGTATTAATGTGGATCACATTTGGGATGTAAACTCCATCAACAAATTTGGAGGGGAGCACCTATCGGGGAAAGGTAGAATGAGGAAAGTGACATGTAAGTAGATGGTGGGGATTTATAATACATTTGATTTTTTGTTTATATGTATATCGTACTTATTTAATTTTTAGTATTCCTGCATAATCCATTATTATGAAGGTATACCATGGTAACAGATTATATGTGAATTGTTCTATTTTAATACAACTGGTCGAGAGTGGGATGCAATACATTTATACATTGCAAACAATCTTGATTGGATGAAGGTATGGATTGAGTGATGTATACAATCTAATAATGGTAGGTTATCATGTTATGGTGCATCTACATTGGTCAAAGAAGCTGACCATAAAGGATATACCAATCTTACATAGAGGGAAATTGATTTAGCATATGGTTTAAAAGATAAACATGCAAGCATATTCACCCATACTATTTAGTTTTTTTGAATATTATATTGATGTATATGGTGTGTTTTTTTTCTTATAAATTTTCATAATTTCCAAGTATAAATATGCTTATCAATTGACAATGCAGTTTTTACATGTATGACATATTTCAGTTGAAACACCACAAGGCTATGTGGTGGAATGGTCTCAAATTTCGCATCAAAAAGTTGGATGAAAAGATGAAAACTTCTGATAGTGGGATACCTGCAGTATTTAAAGTTACTAATGTTTCCTCTAGAAGTGAAAGACATCCAAAAGTCTATGAAAATCGATATTATGGGTTTTTGGATGATATACTTGAGTGTGAATTTAAATCCTTCAAATTATTTCTGTTCAATGTCAAATGGTATAGGAAAAAAATGAATGAATGTGATCCTGATAGAACTGTTAATAAACATACTAACTGATTTATCATGGCTAATACAAGGAATGTTGATCCAGGATCAAAGCCCTATGTTCTTCCAAGCTAATGAGAACAAGTATTTTACTCAGAGGTTCTAGGTAGAGGGGGTTGGTAATATGTTGTTTGATATGATCCAAGAGGAAGACCAATAATGTATAATGTAGTGGAAGAGGATGATAATGAATAAGAAGATGATGTAGAGGAGCAGTTAGTTCACGTGTCAGATGAAGACGTCCTACGATTTCAAGGAGATGTTCTAGACAATGTTTTGGATGAAGATGATATCAACGATGTTTTAGATGAAGAACTTGAAGAAGTTGAACCAAATGTAAGAGGCAATGTTCCTGATGATGATATAGACGATGATATGATTGGAAATGATGACATTGATGATGATGTTGATATGGCCAATCCTTACAACATCAATTCTGAAGTGGATGATATATATGTTGAGTTAAATGAAGAAGAAGATTAATGATATCGAAATGTTGAAATGTAGGAGGTATATTGTA
>SNQJ01S0059399.1:2357-23205 GCA_010110895.2 Picea sitchensis
TGATGTTTTTTTTTTTTGAGTGTTGCTTGCGATGATGACATGCACCTTTAAGTATTTCGAACTTTTCATAATTAGTTTATGGTCAGAAATAAATCTTACCTTATCCTAAATTCTGAGCTTAAACGAAATGGAATTTCGTCATAGATTTTTTTTTTTTATGGTGATTATGAGGTTCATTACAAGGGCACATCCAATTCTAGATAAAAGTTTTCCATCGACCAAATAGGTACATCCCTTGGGTGTCAAATTAATATGGCCCTTTTATGAAAATAATATATTTATGTCCATCGAACATGGTGATGTCCATACTTTAGTAAATTTCCCAATTAATCCTCTTTCAACCAAAGCTAATTCCATATATTAGGAGTTTGTGACCAATAGAGGAGCCTTTGAAATTTCCTCTTATTTCTTGACAAATGATGAAGGATGATATTTTGAAGAAAATTTCTCAATATCCAATATTGCATCCCAAAAGGACATGGCCTCAACACCTAGAGGGGGAGGAACCCTTCCTACAAGATACATATCTATGAAACCCTAAGAGAGGTTTTGCATGATGATCACAAATCTCTAGGATAGTGCAAGGATTTCCACCATTATTATTATTATTATTATTATTTAGTGGTGGAATATGCAAAGGGATTAATCATTGACTCTGAGGAAAAGTAATAATAACTTGATTCTCCCTCCACCCTTTATTTTTCTAGCATTATAGATGCCCCTTTAAGTCATCCTATCGATGGCTCGACCTTTCTCACAACTTCTTTGGTATCTAATTCCTCTTGCTTATTAAATCCCAAAAGATTCATTCGATGTGATTTTTAAGAGATTTTATATCCACCCCAAGATAAATTGTAATATATATTTATCTCCAAGAGGCCAAACAATTCTTGCTTCAAATACTTAGTAGCCAATTCAAGGATAAAACAACCACTAGTTATGAAGAAATGACATTTTACTATTATACTACTTTTAAACTTATGTGATCTCTAACTTGGTACATGTAGTTATAATATAGAATGTAATGTGTATTAATAGTGAGGGAAACATGTATTTTATTGCAGCTCATACTTCTTTGGATTGTTTATGCTTCATCCATGCAATAAAATATTTATTTGTGTATTTTTGTAAGTTGCGTGAGTTCATAAAGGGAGTGATCTTGATTTGATGAGGGAAATCCCTCTTACAACCACCCAAGAAGCAAAATATCGAAAAGTACATTGAGGATGTCAAGTCAAAAATCGAATTTCATAGTGAAACCTACTTATTTATATACCCATAAACCTTTCTAGGTAAGTTTCGTAAACCAACGGCGTTGAAACCAGTTTGGATACTTGTGACAACTCTAGGTAAGTCCTTCAATCTCATAATAGAGAAATGATATTACATTGTAAAGTTATGAAGGCAAGATACAATATGGAAACTCCAAATTTATGTTCTAGTAGCCAATAACAAAACTTTTTAAATTGTGAACCTCTACTAGAAAATTGTCACCTGAAACAAGTCATGATCTTATGAAAGTTCAWTCCCAACGTCATTATCTACCCCAATTTTATCTTTAGGTTCCATTCAAAATGCAATATTATGATTGAAGAGATATGTATAAATTTGGTCCCGTAAGARCCATGCAACTTGTGAACATCATAGAATGGGCTTGTTGGAAATATTGTTCTTATAATTAGAAGGTAAAAAWATTATAGTTTATACAAATATAGAATAAATACTTTTAGATTTTTTGTAATAGCCGATTCATGTGGAACCACCTACTAATGAAAGGAGTCAACATTGGAATTTTTTCAAACTATGCTCACATCAAATGAAATATGACCCAAACAAGATAGAAATGTTCTTAATAATATGTAAAGGTTTAGAAACTCAAACATCAACCCAGTATTCCCTCCCTAAATTGCAAAACACCATGAGCCTAGAACAATCCAAACAAATCTAGACTTCTCAAATATTATCCATTGTCATGGGTGTCCTAAACCGCTTTGAGATCCTCTCAATTTATGTATGAAATTTTACACCAAAGACACAATATCCTATGTCATTGTTGCAAGAATGTTACCAATATCTAGTGAATTATGTTTTGAATTTGATATCTACTTATGGTTAAAAATAGTTATTTATGAGTGACATCATAAGGAAACTTAGAGTCTTTCATCTATGTGTTCTTTTAGTGTAGTGAATTTCAAGTTTCATTTATGTAATTAGAAAAGTATTACATCCTCTATGGATTAAAATCCACAAATAATTATTAGCAAATAAATCTTAGATCACTTTAGACATAAATCCCTACTTGGAACCATAAATGCAACTAATATCTCAAAGAAAACAAAGCATGATTATATCAAACCATCAATAACTATAGTTAAAAGGAGAGAGTAGACAAATTAGGTAATGACACATGATTCCAACAAAATATAACAGATCACACAATCCTCATCCTCTATATTTAATAGATATACACCACAAATTCAAGTTAGGGGAGTGAGAAAGTACAAAAATGTCAAGCATACACTTGTTAATGGTGAAAATTATCAAGTTGTTCTCTAAGTTTAAGGATATTGAAATTTCTAATATAGTCCCTCTAAATATACATGACAAGTGCATGGACACCTTCATGGGGTAATACAAGGCATCCATTTCCTATCCAACCTAGGAAGGAGCTAATGAACCTGTTACATGGAGCACACCGAATCCCACACTAAGAAATACCATTAATTAATTCCTTCTTGTCAAAACAAATAGAAACTTGATGAAACATTGACATAAATACCTACTAAAAAACATGACACTAAAACCCAATGCATGCCTCAATTTTTATGGTTAGATTTCTGAATCCTTTAGTTGAATAAAAGTGCCTGAAAATTTTGATTGAATCCTTGTTCAATTTTAGATCAAAGGTTTAAAACAAATGGACCACGTATAGGAACCAAAGTTTATAAGTCTCTAGTTCTACAAACAATATTTCATTTCCTTTTTTTAATTCATTATTGTGCTCATGTTTTGTTATAAATGATGTTTATTGAGTTCACTCCACCTAATTTCTTCATTCCAATGTATGTACAACTCCCATATATCCATTAATATTTACACCAAATTCTTCAAGAAGAAAACAAGTATATGCATGTATTAAGTATTATTACATCAATAGGGTTGTCAATTCACCCCTCATGAGTGTTATTTAATATAGAAAAGTAGTAGGCCTACGAATSACAATTCCAAGACTTCTTCTTCTTCATGTAATTTTTTTCTTCTTGAGAATGAGGCTTCCACATCCAATGAAGAATTGAACATGCATATAGAGTKCCTTGCTATCCATATTAACCATTAAATAAACAAAAATACAACCTTTCATTGTATTAGTGTGTTCAATATATTAAWYATGGTTGACATCAAATTTTCATATGCTAATGTTGCATCATATTTATATATGTGAATTTTTCACAAAGTTAAAAAATCATCCAAGTAGAGATGGAAATGGCTCTCAKCATGCATTGTGGAAACTTTGTAATCCCAAGGTCACATTAAATGAAATAGTTTTATTAGTTACATAAATATCAAAAGTTACCTAGATATCAAAATGACATATAGTTCTGATTAAGAATATTTTTTATGCTCTATCTTAACTATGTTCAAGTGAATGATACCGATAATATCAAATAATCTTGTTTATGATGATATCATATTAATGTAGTTTATCAATCCAAAAATTAAATTCAAATCTTGTTATTATGGATTGTTTGTTAAATCATCTTTCCAAATAATGGCAATATGTCGTTTCTTGAGTAGTGGGAGGGTTTGTCCAACATCAATCATGTTTTGCTCCAATGCATTTTGAAATACTGTGAATTTGTTATATTTGTATGCACAAACAATGGTCATGGTGTTGATGATATCTTATCGACGAATTGGTAAGAAAATAAACTTGAAATGAATTTGAAGTAATTATATCCAGATTTTCCATGACTTTGATAAATAAATTAAGTAAAATATTAAGTATCTCATATTTAAAATAGTTATTTTTTTCTCTACAAAAAAAATTGGATGATGAATATTTGTATCTTCACAAACATATTCGAGAAATATTTGATTAAGGAATTTTTTCCCCGTGACCTTGGGTCAAGTCACAACAAATAAAGACCAAATTTAGAGGAAAGAACATATCCTCATCTATATCAATGCATAAAATAAATAACTAATTTTATAAAGAGAGAGAGAGAGGCCTCACCCCTTAAATCCTTCGTTCAATATATATCCCTGCTCTAGCTTCTTGAAGCACTCTTGATCTCTTGTGGAACTAGCCTATAATATGAAACCAAGAATAGGTTGCTCTAAGGTAGTTATACATTCAGATAGCATATATCATGTACATAGATTCAAATATACATGAAATAAAATAGCCCGTAACATTAAACTGAACCAATAAAAAGATAATAAGAGGGAAAAAAAACTCTTCTATTAGCAACAATGTGAGAAAGGTAGTTACAAAATTATTCAACCTTTGTTACTGTTCAGAGCCACCCTTCGTTCCTCAAAAGACCTTCAAGAATCAACTCAGCGGTGAGGCTCTTCCTTGTATAACTCAGTAGGGATGGGAACACACCCTGTAGTTATAAACAGAACAAAGGAACACTAGAAAAGGATTTTCTAGGTATGGTCTTCTACTGAGAGAATGAAGGGATATACGGAAGCTTACTAAAAATTTTCAACATCATCTTGCACCTTTATTATTCCTCTCGTCATCCATTACCAAAATGTTGAATTTATATCATCCTTCATAGGATCATGAGGTTGAATTCTGTTTGGTATGGGATTATGGAGGTTGGGAAATGAGCCGAGTCGAAAATCAAGACCGAAAATGTGGAATTATTTTATTTTTCACATTTTTTTAGCGAATTTCTGGGTTGAAAACTAGAAAGGTGGAGATGTCTATGTGTTGCACAAAGGAAACCCATAGATATAAGAAAAATTCATGTCTTTTAGGTGAATTTGATGAGGGAATTTGATATTTTTATTATCAATATAGGGAAAAGGGTTGGATCATGTCACAAATTCATAGATGTGGAAATTTGTGCTCTAAGAGATGCCCCCTAATGTGTGAGGTCACAAGGGAAAGTGATGTTCTAAATACATTATAAATTTGAGAGGTGAGGATGCAATGAAATAAGATATGAAGGTTCTAGAGAGAACTCATCAAAAAACATAAACTCTGAGTCAAAATCAAGTAAGAGTATTATTTATCCCAAGTCGGGCATACCCATGGTCACGATTGATGTAAGCATGGACGCCAAATCAAATACACCGTGGATCCATGGCATATATGAAAGTATGACTAATGTCCATGGACATGAGAAATACATAGTGGATCTATGTGATATATATGAAGTAGAAAGCATGGCCATGAGGAATACACAATGGATCCATGTGAAGGGAGATCATAGCCATGAATAGATACACAATGGAGCTATGTCTCAAAATAAAAAAACAGAGGATATATGGGACCAATGGTGTTAAAAAATTGATCCTATGCAAGTACCAATGTATGTGGGGTGGTACAATATATGTCGGGTAGGAGCATAAAATATGTGATGCTCATACTTCACCCTAGGTCTTCAAAACAATATGTCGTGGTACAAGTCGACAATATGTGAATAGATGTGGTGGGGTTGAACATAGTGAGACACCATTTGATTATCGATCATTGATGTATACCATTAACACATGCGAGACAACCCACCCATGATAATAATGGGTGTCAAGGTAGCATGGTACAATCTAACAAGTGTGAATAAATGACCTGATGTCGAACACTTGGTAGATTCTATTGAGAAGGGGACATTGATGTATTCCCACTAGCCGATAGTGAGAGAACTTGTGACTAATGAGTGCAATCCAAAAGGTACAATATATGACTCTATATCCTTGTCCCAGAGAAATTTATGTTGAGGTCTATAGGAATAGATCCACTAGAAGGAAGACATTAAGGCATCCTCCATCATCCAACACGAGTGGTAGTAGAAGGCCAGAGATTTGAAAGGACACGAACAGATTGTAAGTACCACACAAAAGTATGACTTTGAAGATGGAATAGTGGATGACATATACTCTCTAAATAGTAGCCATTAATGGAGACTACTAACAAAGAGAGGAATCCACCAAAGGAGCCAAATGGAAAGCATGGTAGTGCACAAATCCCTATATGAGATGATTATTGTTTACATTGAACACAAGGGAAATTGCTCAGTCAAATAGAAATGATGGTTTGTCATCTATTGAGCACAAGGTCACCTAACAGTGATGAAAATAGCCTAAGGTGCAACTCTAGGTTATACTCTTAGAGAAATGTGTCAGAGTCGATGAGAGCAGACCCACCAACAAGAAGTTAATGTGGACCCTCTATACTAGCATGAGTAAAGGACAAAGATACTTGTGATGATGAAATGGACTTGGTTGACTCGGGAAGGATGATATGCAAGGTAAGACACTAACTATATAATGGACAACCGAGGATAAAACTTCCCTTGAAAAAAAGAACGACACATTATTTGGCTTATGGGGCATGTATTATAAAATGGGATAAATTTGTGACATAAGAGGCATCAACAAACGCTCCATATGGTTGGAATAATAACCAACAAGGGGAGATTATACTAAAAAATGAGAAAAAATCTCCTAAAGCCATACTAGACCAGAAATGATGAGATATTGACTCATGATTGTGATTTGTTAAAGGGAAACAATACTGCTTCCAACAAAAGACATAGATGCTTCCACCCTTCTTTATGGTATTTTGTTTCTTTTGGTCTTTTTCATATTATTAAATGCCAAAAAATAATAAGAGAAATCTATAGTATAGTGGATGACACAAGTGTCGTATGCAAGTAAATTAGTTCCACAACGCAAGGAACATACCTATGCTCAGTGTAAGGAAAACTATGTGCAAGATAAGGACACTAAGGGAATGTTTCCTCTAGGGTTAGGGTGTCGAGTCACAAAGGAATAAATTGCAAGGATGGGAACTAATAGGAATGCATAAGAAATTGGTTCAAAAATGGCATGCTAAATCCAACATTAGGCCTAAAAGAATTAGAAGTCGATAAGCAATGCAATTACAAATCAACCAAAGTTTTGAATTCCTCGAAGATGAGTTATCTAGAAAACGTTTGAGGATAAGTTATGAGGTTTCCACACAAAGACATTGCAAAAATAAAGATGGCTTATGAGCCTAAGGAGAAACTATAACATAGGTGTAAAAATTCCAGTGAGCTATGAACTATGACACTCATGGAGAGGTAAGATCTACCATACATAACAAAAATCTTTAAACAACTTGAAAGGTATGATGCCAATGACAAATGGGGTTTACCCTATGTCAAATATGTGTTTGGTACAAATAGATGCATTATGAAAGTGATATAAGGCATACACTATATAAGAGTAATGAATACAATACATGTTGAAGAGTCATAAGAAATTTTGTTGTAAGACTAATATAATGGGGGTGTCCCATAGGTAATGGGTAGAAAAATATTGAGTAAGAAGAATGAGGTTCAAACGAAAATTCATGGCGAGACTAAATGGTACTGCCAAGCCTATCAAACTGAAAAATGGGTTATAAATTAGTGCACCCATGAAAGGTAGGCTCTACCATCAATGAGACAACATTATGAGAAGAAAGAAAGGATTATGTCACAAGTTAATGGGACCGGCCTTAGGTTTAGGTGGAAATGGCTACTATTAATGAAAATATAGGAGGTGTGTGAGACCTACTCTAAATGCATGCCAAATTCTTGAAAGGACTTGGTCAACTGATTAAAGTACCAACAAGTACCCAAAATATATATTTACGCCGAAACGTACACACCTATTGACAATGGGCATATTTAATAGGTTTTTAATTGTTAATCACTTTTGTATGGACAAGATTAAATATTGATGGAATATTCTTAGTCGTCCCAAAAAATCAATGGTTGTGATTTCAACCACTAAATTCCTCACTATTATAAAGGCATTAGTTTACATGTTTATTTTTTTACTTTTACTAGATCATATTTAAAATTTACTATGATGGCTAGTTAATTGCCAAGTGTGAGTGATTAATAAAGATTAAGGTTTTGTTACAAAATGGAGAGTTTAAGATTATTGGTTTCTTATTCTACAGTGGCAATGCAAAATGCAAAATCAAGGATGGTATGATTTCTACAAGCCAATTTGATCAAAAAGTTTCATGAAAATACAAAATTGTTTCGGTTATGAAGTATTAAAACTTGTGTTCAATAAGATTGCAATGTTCATATTCATTTAAAGAGCAAGTTTCCATAACTTTAAATGAAATCTACTTTGTTACATAGGTTTAATTTTAAAATATAACTTATGTTCCATTTAGGGTTTACTCTGTAATATAAGTTGCATTATTTGAAATTAGGGTTTTTCTTTTATATGTATTGCAACAGGGGCTTATATGGACATTTTTACACTCATGATTATGGCTTCAACATTGTTAATGCTATTCAGAAACGCTCTTTTTCAATAACCCTCATATATTGTTAATAAACAAATCTTATCTCTCAATTATTATATTTCTCAATTATTTTATTGAAAYAATTTTACCTTTGAGTTAACTAAGGSTGCAAAATAAGCTCTCTTTCAATTATTTTATTGAAACACTTTTATCTTTTAGTTAACTAAACCTGCAAAATAAGCTCTCTTTCAATTATTTTATTGAAACAGTTTTATCTTTCGGTTAACTAAGGCTACAAAATAAGCTCTCTTTCTTTTTGGCTCTTTTGACACACTCAAAAAAAAACTTAATTATAAAATTTGCTCTCATGCTCCTACCACTGGGTTTCGATCTTCATCTCGATCTGCAAGTGGTGGTTGCGCCTATCCCAGGTTATCTTCATCTCGATCTTAAACTCCCAGGTGGTGGTGGCGGGGAGTTGCTTCCGTTTTACTGTGTTGTTTGTTCCTTACAAACAACCCCAACTACTGCAGCAACACTCTCTTTTCACCCGGCCGGGAAGCAACTATGTGAAGGGAAGGAAGGTGAAATTGAAGGTCCGCTCTGGCTGGAAGGCCGCCTCACCTGAACTCTGTGTTGGTTGTCGTTTTTCACTCATTTAAACCCGGTATCCCAGCCAATCATAGGTATGGTCCTGTCGTGTCCTGGTTTTTTGACATTTTGTTTGGGAATTATTTGTATAGCGCAAATGTATGTACCATGTAATTACTTAAAAGTTAATTTGGAATTTTAAAAATGATTCACATATATGCAATATACATTTTTAGGGTTTAGTTGGAAGCAGTTAATTTGATCTTGTAAATAATATATTTTAGTTTTATCTTGTTGAAATTGATTTTAGATGATTCTATTATTCTTAAAAATAGGTATTATATATATATATATATATATTTTAATTTAGAATTGTTTAAAATAATTATTTTTTTATTTTTAAAATAAATGGTTTAAATTATTATAAAAATGTTCACAATATTAAACTATTTTATAATAATAATTAGTAGAATCACGATATAGTAAAAGTGATTGATATAAATTGATAGAGATTATTAATTTGGAAAAGTGAAAAATAATGCCTATCACTTATATCAACCACTTTTACTAATGTGGTTTGCTAAAATATGAAGAGAGAGAGATATATTTTTTGTTAGTGCTTAATTAATTTTGTATGCGCAAGACTAAATATTGAAGGAATATTTTTAGTTGTCCCAATAAATCAATGGTTGTGATTTCAACCACTAACTTCCTCACTATTATAAAGGCATCAGTTTACATGTTTATCTTTTTACTTTTACTTGATCATATTTAAAATTTACTACAACAAAGCTCGACATTAGTTCCATTTATGAAAAAAATAAAAAACTATGAAAAATGGGTTTAAACATTGTATAAATAAAGAAATTTCTACCATTTCATTTTCGACACATA
This sequence comes from Picea sitchensis, assembly GCA_010110895.2. NCBI lineage: Eukaryota > Viridiplantae > Streptophyta > Pinopsida > Pinales > Pinaceae > Picea > Picea sitchensis. Next base: position 12,310 of record SNQJ01S0059399.1, read on the forward strand.
AGCTAAAATTAACCCAAAATTGGAAAAACCCTTAAAATGTTGTTTGGAGATTTCTTTTCATTTTCATATTTTCAATTTTCATGAAAAAAAGAGGGTTCTCCATCTCTTTTTCTTTAAGAGTGACCYGTGATGTCCGTTCTTAGTGGAAATGCAAGGAGCTGATATACATTATTAATAATAAGGCCAATASGGGTGTAGACCAATTGGCAAGTGTCRTGTAAATAGAAGGAAATATGTAAAAGARGCCCACAAACATTATTAATAATACTTTATATTATTAACCACATAACTACATAACAATATTTTATTAAATTCATAAACAAAGTATTCATGATACTTTATTAATTAATCGTTTTTATTCATAATTGTGTTCATTAAAATTTTTATTATTATTTTGATGTTATTATGCATAATATAGTAATAATTATTAATAAATAATAATWATTATTATTAACTATATTATTATTGATTATTATGAGTTATTATTAGTATACTTAATTAGTTATATTATACAAGGGTTACTTTAAGSATATGTATGTATAATATACATGCCCTTTATACAATAATTATTAATTAATCATAATAATTAACCATGTCAACAATAATTTATTAATAATATACTAAATTCAATGGTTATTAGGGATAGGATTATAAGAATTACTTTTTTAATGGTTTCAGAATATGGTTTAAACCTTATGTGGAATTTATTATTTAGAGTATATGGGATTTAATGAAAGTTGTCTATGGGTGGGAGACTTGCTTTGTTAGTTCTCCCACCCATGATAAATAAAATCAATGAAATATATATAACAATGATATATATCGCTGTAAAGTGGTCATAGTTTGTATCATAGTGGTCACAGTTTCTACTTAAATGTCCTTATAAAAATAAATCATCATCATCAAATTTCATGCTGATTTGTTTTCAATGTCTTGGGAATGAGTATAAATCGTCATCTCCAAAGTATAAAACTAGTGTATTTCTTTTAAATTTTCTTAGAAAAAACATAAATCATCATTTGTAACATATAAATCAAGTATATTTTTTATGAATGTACTTAGAATAATATAACTCATCACTTGCTAAGCTATAGATGATTTGATAACAATGTTCTAATGAAAAGTATAAATTATTAAATTATTTTCTATTAATATCCTTAAAACCAATATAAATAAAGTAGATGCACTTTCAATGTCCTTAGAACAAGTATAATTCCACATCTACAAAGTCAAGTTAATTTTCTATCAATTTCTTTGGAACAAGTAAAAATCATCACATGTAAAGTTAAAGACGATTTCATACCAATATCATTAGAACAAGTATGATTGTAGGTTTCCTTCTATGTACTAAATCACATGAGTGCACATTTCCTATCTTTGTGACAAACACAAAAAAATATTAGATTGTTTTTAAACTTGACCAAAAATTCCTTCGTAATGTCTCAAACATAAGCCAACCTCCTCATGTGACAAATGTAACAAATTATTGCAATCTGACAAACAAAAATATATGTTGCAACATAACGAACATAGTAATGTTTCAATGTGATGCAATATGACGAACATATAATGTTGCACAAAAATTTAATGTGTTTCAATGTAATGTAAACATGTTGCAATGTGACACAAATGTTGCAAAACATAATGCATTGTAATGCAATGAACATATAATGTTGTCGTGTGATGGAAATATCATGTTGTCGTAATGTGATGCAAATATCTTGCCATTGCAATGTGACACAAATATCCTATTATCGAAATGAGAAAACCATAGCTTTGGCATCACAATGTGACAAACATGGCCTTGGTCTCACATTATGAAGAACATGAAATCCTCTTCATAATGTGATGCAAATACCATGTCATCACAATGAGGCACACATATCATGTGATTGCAATGTGACGACCACAGCCTTGTCGTCACAATGTGACAAACATATCCTTGTTGTCATATTCTGATGAACACGCCCTCCTCGCCACAATGTGACAAACATATCCTTGTTGTCATATTCTGATGAACACGCCCTCCTCGCCACAATGTGACACAAATATCTTGTTGTCAAAATGTGATGAAAATATAATGTAATCACAATATGATGAAAATAGCCTATTGTCACAATGTGAAAGAAATATCATGCCATTGCAATGCGACGACCATATCCTTCTTGTCCCAATGCGATGAGCATAACATCGTCCCAAATAAAAACATACTAATGTTGCAATTTGATTAACATAGTAGCATCACAATCTTACAAACATTGTAACATCCCAATGTTTCGAACATATCCATGTTGTTACAATGTGATGAACGTAGCTTCGTCGTCACAATGTGATGAACATGCCTTTTTATCGCACTCTAAAAAAAATAGCCTTGTTGTTGTAACATTAGTAACATAGACTCATCATCGCAATGTGACACAAATGTCTTCTCTCCACAATATGATGCAAATATCTTGTCATCACAATGTGATGAACATAGCCTTCTTGTCATAATGTGTTAAACATAGCCTTGTCATTGCAATGTGATGAACATATCCCCGTTGTTGCAATCTGATGAACATATCCTTATCGTTTTACCATGGAAAATAAAGCCTTATTGTCGCACTATAAAGAACATAGCCTTATCATTGCACTATGAATAACATATATCCTTATCGTCTCACTATGACGAACATATCCTTGTTGTTGCAATGTGATGCGAATAGCCTCATTGTCCCAATGTGATCCAAACATATTGTCCTTGCAGTGTGATGAGAATATCCTATCATCACAATGTGATGACAATATCCTTGTTGTAACGACCCCCACTATTTTTTTTTCTTATTTTATTTTATTTTTTAAAGCAAGGTAGATAATGTCATTAATACAACGACACCACTTGACGATATCACATTAGTGAATTTAACGCAACATATAAACATAAAAGGCGTAGCATAACCTACCACAATTCTATTATTAACTTAACATGAAAGTCTTCAAGAAAGAACTATACCTCTCCAAGCAAGGGTTTTACTAATCCAACTCAACTATAATCCTTAACTTATCTAGTTTTATAATAAAACAAGCACCATAAATTCTATTATTAACTTAACAGGAAAGTCATAAAGAAAGAACTATACCTCTCCAAGCAAGGGTTTTACTAATCCAACTCAACTATAATCCTTAACTTATGTAGTTTAATAATAAAACAAGCACCATAACTATGGATGCACAATTTCTAAAATTTATTATTTATTAACACAAGACTAGACTAGGCATAAGAAAATTCTACTTCAACTCGACATGATCCCTTTCTACTTTTATTTTTAGAACAGAAATCCGTGGGTAATGTTTGAAAATAAAAGTCTCCTAAATATAATTTTGGCTTGTTATTTTTGCAATACACATCCAAGCTGGTAACAAATGGAAATTAAAATTAAACAATTATATACTTAAACAATGAATTAAAATTATAGATCTATTACGCTTGCAACTATTACTACACGAATGTTTAATTCGTTGTTATCAGTCCCCTAACAAACTCAACGCTGTCCAAAAGATGGGTAATCAAATCATTTCCTTGACAACTCGGCGCTGTCAATGGATGCAACAAACAAATTCAATGCAACACATTCAGTGCTTTAGCTATACCCGGTGGAAAATCTTCTGAAGAATTGTAATCCAAAAGCAGCATGAAGAATCGTATAATATTAATTTCATAATATTACAAGGCTAACATCTTGAACATAATTTAATTATCAATCTTAATATACATTATGACTCTAGATTAACGATATACGTAATATGGACAGATTACATAAATTATCATTCAATCAATATTAAAACCCTACGGGAATTGTAAACCACCACATATAATTCTTTGTATTCCGGTATTATATGTATTATATATATTTATATACGATAAGGTCGAGACTTAATTGGTTAATTAATATTACGACGTCCATCAAGAACTTAGTTCCGATTTGAAAATATAAATGAATCTTGTGACAAACCTTGTAATCACCCTCTGAAATGAGAACACCAAAAATTAATCATCGACATAATAATCAAGGATTCTGACATCTGATGACAATAAGGTATCACGAGAATACTTAGTGGTGAAACATATAGGGTACAGTCCAACAACTATAAAGAACAACCTCAAAATTTATCAACGATCACGCGATTACCGGATATGAGAATCCATGAGAAATAACTCATGTTCCTTATAATTTAAATGTTAAATGATAATATTATTAGGCATTAAATACTAGGTTACTAAAACCAAAACGATTATCTTCGAACCGGTTGTATTCGGTTATCTTCGTTTAACCTCTAATTAAAAGTCTAGTCACATACCTTACATTGGCGATAGCCACACACAGATATTTTTAAAAAACTTTACACAAATAATCAGTGGAGTTCAATCATCGACATTCCAAACGCTGCATTATTCAATCTATATTATGAGATTACATGGTCTTCTTGACCAACAATTAGGTATGCAATATAAAAAATAAACATCTGACAAACAACTAGGTATGAAAATGACCTTCTGAACATCAAAAATCACAATGCTAATTAATCAAATGCAAATAGACAACGTTGATATAGTTCTACCCACCGAGATGCACTTCTAAATGCGCCTTTGATCAAATGTATCTATATATATTTTTACAAAGAAAAAGTAGGAGTCTTTTTTTTCGTTTACATATTTTCATAAACATTCATTAATAAATAAGAACTTATGAGTACAGAATACTTTAATAAGAAATCTCAAAAATCGACCACACTGCACTTATAATCTCAAAAATCAACACACCACACTTCACTTATAATCTCAAAAATTAATCGACCAGAACTTAGACTCATCTACGACATTCTTAACAGGCATAATTCAAAATATTATCAGAAAAACTATGATAGCTTGCGTTGCAGATGCAACTCATAAAAAAAAATTAAAAGATAATGAATATAGGAATTGTTGGTGATTTGTTCAACGCAGAGAATGCTTACTATCGTAGGGGTTAAAGGAGAATCCCAACTTGGCCAAATTACACAACCACAAGGATGCAAAGATTATCCCCCAAAAAAAAATGCAGAGATAAAAACACAATAATCGCAGAGTAATGAAAAGGTGTAACGCCCCATATCTTGAACTTTACAGAGTTAGAAGATTGATTGTTTACTCATCTTAGTAATTCAATTCTTAACATTTGTTTGGGATCAGTTAGATTGAGATAGATATTTGAGATATGAACATATTTTAATGTGTTGCATGATATTATTTTCATTGTTATATATTCATGATGATGATAGCTCTTTGGTTTGTTTAAACATGCAAGTTAAAATGTGGAATCTAGGCATGTGGATACTAGTTCAAGTTATGATATGAATGCATAACAGATGCCGGACATGATAAAAATAAACATGGATTTCTTAAATTGAACATCAATACAAATATGGATCCTTATATGAAATTATTATGTATATGCATAGATATGAGTTATTCGTGGATTAACTTATAGGTTAATGAGCTATACGATAGCCAAATGACTATAGTGTTGAGGTGACTTGGATGTCGTAGACATCAAGAAGATAGTATATGCTATATGTTGTACTTATTATTTAATTTATGATTTGAAATATTGCTATGATTTGTGGTGAATGTGGTTTTGACCGCACAACTTGCCCAGAGTGATTGTTTGATGACGTGACTCTAAGAACAATAGTTTCACAGTATGGCTCGATATAGGGTGTTGACCCTAGTTCTATAAGGAGGGGTGGAGGTATTTCCCACCATTTATCCTCCAAAATCTAGAGTCGTGGGAGAGTTATGTGAAGTCACGCTCCCCTAGACCTGTGATGATGACTGTTAGTTGCTTGTTGGGGAAGCTTGGTCGAGATGTATGACACTTCCGCTTATGGGTTCTATCTGGAGTTAGGTCAATATAGTTGACTCTCGAGGATAGGATGGAAGATGGAAGTAGGTTAGGAAGGAATGATGCTTCGATGATAGTTGAGAGTACCGATTGGGGATTAGAGATGCCACTATTGTTTAAAACCCTCTTTTATTTCTTAGTGATATTTTAAGTGTGACAATGAGTTATTGATGAATTGGTGTAATTTAGTTCGTTAAGATTATTAAATGATGCATTACTTGATCTGTTGTTMTACATGCYTTGGTGATCATATAGGAGCTATGCACTGGAAGCAATGATTGTTTATCGTTAGTACATGCATGAGATATGTGTCTKCTAGCTAGGCACACATACCCTACCCATGTACACTAGTATAAGTAATTAATGTATTAATTATTAAACTAAATTRTTAACTATTTAATTGAATGTTTATTGAATATGTAAATTATGTTGCATACAAATATCTAGAAGCATTAAATATTGTCTTGACTTTGATAGATGGTGGGTGTGATGAATTAAATGAGCATGGTGGAGTGTTATGTACATTTTGGGGAAAATTATCAAATAACATTTATTATCTAGCATGAGAATAAAGACTTTTTATTTTATTTATTGTTGTTTAATTCAAGTCATTTATATTTAGGTTTTTTTTAATATTTTCCCAAAATATCTAGATAAGGGAGGTTGATGGATAATAATGAGGGGGTTGAGGATACTTGGAGAAGTGTGTATGGAAACTTGATAAATAGGGAGTTTTGAGCATGATGAGAGGTTGTGAAATTCTTGGGAGATATAATTCTTGTGATGGTTTTGTTTGAGCATTTGTGCTTTATTGTTCTTGGAGTCACGGGCATGGAGGGCCAAGAAACCGAAAGGTTTCTTGGAGCTAGGAAGTCGGCTAGGCTCCTAGTTGGCAGGGAAGATTTTGTTGTTTTACTCTGGGAAAGCAGGAAAAAAATGCTTGGAAGCGCCTAGGACTACATTGCAATTGATGAGCTTCGACAAACTAAGGAAGAGGTATTTTTCAGTGGTATTTGTTGTTGACATTTTGTATATACTTTTCTTTTAAGTTGCAAATATTAGAGTTAACCTATTACTCATTTCATCATGCTATTTAGAATTGTGTAAATGAAATGAAATTATGTGAAAGAAATGTTGTTATTGTGTATGTATAAAATGAAAGATTAATTGTTTAAACATCTTGAATGGGTATTACAAGAGGAATTTTGCGTGGTAGACAGTAAGGAAATTGTTGGGGAGAGAAATTATCCTTCACTTATTATCCATGCACAACAAAGTAGGGCATTTGAATCTAAATATTTAACACCGGAATGAAAGACACTCGATTCGGCTCCTGGTTGACTGCTCAGGCATGGACTAAAAACTTAAAGGATAAAGGAACAGAAGATAAAAACATAATTTCTTTGTATTAAAAACAATAAAAACACAGAGTAAAATAAATAATGGCCTGAGAACCCAAATACAATCTTCCTCTGTAATAATACAATGCAGTAATAATCCCAACAAAAACAGGGAACTACAATAAAGTGCAGTAATAAAACAAAGCTCAGAAACATAAATCTAGTGACCCTTTTGCAATTTTACACACCACACTATTTCCGGGATAAAATTTAATATGCATAACTAAACGAGTTAACAACATCTATGAATATTCTTTGAACTCTCTTGTGAGTTGGAAACACATACAACTGTATTTAAGTTGACATTTAAATAGATAGATGATGACAAAGAGAACGTTGTGTACAATTAGAGGTCTGATATGTGAAGGTAAAAATGTAAAAATCAAGGGTGTGACTCATTTTTACCCCTACAATTCTATGTGCTAACAAAAGGAACCAAGTTTCCATCTACAAAATAGCTAATGGAGAGTGTTCTTGATATTTGAACACATGTTTCACTAGGATAAAAATGCTCTGGTTGGGCAGAAACAATATCCTCATGAGATTATCCTTGTATAACATCATGTGCATGGTTTAGTGTGTGTGGTGGGTGTTAGCACGAGAAGTTACCTCTAGATTTCTTCAGAGGTAAGTCTGATATGCATCAGTTTGTATGTCATGGTAAATAGCTTAAAGGGTGGTCTAATGGATGTAGTCTGAAGGTTATGTTGCTTTAACTTAGAAAACCGGGTTGGTATGCCTAAGGCAAGTGAGGTCTTGATCTAACTTCAGTCATTAAGTTGCAGTAAAGCGTGAGTAGGGGGAAGAATTGGTGAGGAGATGTAAGGGCCTACTGTGGACATCCAATATCCTAGTAGCCAAAGGAAGAAAATCTTCAAGAATGAGATCCTCTTGGACTCAAAGCTTCAGACACTAATATGTGTCTAAACGAAACAGCTACAACAACATGATGATCAAAACTACATCACAATGCTATTGTAACATCTCGACTTGATCCTCCATGCCTGAGCTACTCAATATGACAGGGGATAAGATAACATGATAAACGGATTAAAATTGGTAAAAATATTGCAGTGATTAAACCTACATCACGACAACATCACAACCCTTGACTGGATCCTCCAATTCCGAGTGTCTTAACACAGTGTTGATGGAGAGATGGAAAGAAGTTGAATTTCATTAAACAAGAATTCTCAAAAGAATGTACATAACCAGAGAACCACATGCTTCATTAAAACTTTACAATTGAGAGACTAGCTCAAACATTGACCTTTTCAAAAATATCAAAATTGAGTTTTTGTACTCAAAACAAAAATCACAGAAGCATAATCGATAATTTTCATTGAAGGCATTAGATGTGCATGTTTCCTGTCGGACTATGTATACAGTCTCTGACGAGACATGAACTTCGATCATATGCAAGAGGACTTTGGAACAAACCTCCTAATGAGATAACTAACTGGCGGTCCTTTCCTACACTTTCTACTTATGGAAAAAACAACGTTCAACCATCACCAACCACTTTAACAACTACTTCATTGGGATCGGGGATGGCTCAAGTCAAATCGACACTAGTAAGATGTGGTAGCCTCAACATTTTCCACCTGGATCTGAGTTGAATGCTTATAGGGAAGCCTGACGACAGACGTGGTTGTTGCCGAAGTGATTGGCGCACTTAGTATGGAGTATGGGGCAGGATATGGCTAGGTGGATAGTTGTAGATGGACGAGGAGATAGAGGATAGCATGGGGGCCGCACAAGTGGGAGCTGAGGTGTAATGGGATGGAGGTGATGTGGAGCGAGGTGGCACAGGTGGTGGCAGATGAGAAGGGGACAGGTATCGAACGGATAGTGAGTGGAAGACAAATGGAGGAAGAAGAAGTGATGAGGAACAACCACTTGCCGGCTCGGGATAGGGAACTATATGCACATGTGCATATCAAGGCTACGAAAAGTGGTTTGGAACCTCCCCTCTTTTGGGCCCGATGTGTGTCTATGGTCGACATGTAGAACCTTCACAAACCATGACTGTATTTACCAGCCCACTCTACCTTTTTTATCCTGTGTTCATGTTGAGGCCCCGATATGGCCCTCGATCATCGATCTGGGGCGCTTAGCTCTCAACCGCCCAAATTTGCGTGAATCTTATCATGTCGCATCAAAATGTCTCATCACTCCTCCGACTTAGGATAAAAGCCGAATTGTGTGTTTTTTTCCCATTTTCATTTGTTTCTTTTCCAAGGAACCAACTTATTAGTAAAACAACCCCTCGCCCCCTTTACAAATTTATGTGATAATAGTGGGGGTGCCTCATGGGGCCAAGTGATGCAGGAGCATCATATAAAGCCAAATACATGTGCCTAACCAAAGGAGACAGCTAGAAAAGCACCAATGCACATTTTTAAGTGTTTTGAAGATTAATGAATGGACATTAATGTAATAGCTAGGGAAGCGTACTTACCTTTGTGTTTTGGAGATTGTAAATAGATCTTGAGCATTTCTCTCATCTGTCGAATGTAGAGGCATTTATGTGTAATGAATGCAAGTAGGTAGATTTAATTTAATAGATCAGACAGTTTTATGAGCGTAGGACGTAGGAGGTAAAACAGATGATAGACACCCTCAACCCTTGTATCATTGTAACATAATTCAAAATTCCTAAGCTATAGAGCTGCAGAGAGGAATATAGGAGGACAAATAATTTTATGCATTTTAGTTGTTATTCGCCATGTACATGAGCAGTGGAATTAATATAAGAAAGTTTTGATTCCAATCTATGTGTTTGTTATGGTTGTTGGAACCACCTGTTAAATAGTATGTTGCAGGCTTGTTTGCATTCTCTATGTGCAATATATTTCAATGTCATTGTGTGTGTGTATGCTCTAGAATTCTATGTTTAAAGTTTAAATTTTGGATAAGGGGTGAATGAGTTTCAATTGTTTCTCTTTTTGAGAACTCCTGCAAAGAGTGCAGTGGAGGGTCCACAAGGAGTGCGTCGACCAGGTTCTGTGTTTTATCTCAGAACCCTCAGAGGAGCTTCAAATTGTGTCTTTACAGGCAAAGAGTGCTAGTAGAGATCAGAGCCATGCAAGGTGTGCACAGGCTGGGTGGAGTCTTGGATTTTATAAATCCAAGAGATAAATTGAGAGACTACTGTTGCAAGGAGTGGACAGAGTCAAAGACCCTAAATAAATAGAGGTTATTTGAAAGTTGCCACAAGGAGTACGTACAGGGACCCTTTTGGAGGCCTTGAGTTTGAAAGTGAAAGCTTAGGAGGGTCAGCACCTCTCAATTGTTCCAAAGGGAGACATAGGTTGAATTGTTTCACATGAGTTAAGTTCAGGAGGAAGGACACCAATTCATTTGGCCAGAAGTCCTTGAGAAGTTGAATTGGATGGTTGAATCGCTTCAGGAGGAAGTTTCGAAATCCCATGAACCATTGGATTTCTTAGAAAAACGAAGAGATTAGAACAGAGTGTCTTTTCAAAACCCATAAGCTCAGGAGGAGTAGTGAATGTCAGATCCAGATCAACAAGGACCGTTGATCTCGTATGTGAATTCACATATTGGAATTC
>SNQJ01S0059399.1:65554-86355 GCA_010110895.2 Picea sitchensis
GAAATATGGTACTACACATATAATATATTATCAAGGAAAAAACAAGCTACATGAAATTTGGACATTTGAACAAAAATTTACAAGTTAAATGAATACATCTATAAAAAATAACATACTAACCTTGCAAGTTCAAAATCCGAGCTATGTAGATCGAGAATTGGATTTGTTCAACCGGTGGGTGAAGGAAAAAATAAACAGCTCAAACAAAAGCCAAGAACAGTGTCACAACTATATCAATTGTGTCGCAAAGTCTCTTAAAGTCAAATATATATAGATCAAATAGTCAACTATCCGTTAACACCGACCAATGAGATAGGCAAAATTTTCGTCGCTATTGCCATGAAAGTTTGTTGTTATTGCGAAGAAAATACTGACTAGGTTAAAATAAGATTTTCGTGGATATTGTGACAAACTTTCATGGAAATATCAACGAAAACCCCACCCTATTTAAAAAAAATATGAAACTAGTGGAAGTGTGGAAAACTTTCGTGGAATAATCTTCCCATATGTAGTAGTTTCCTTTATTAGTAGCCAAAGGTGTGCCCAGTCTATACTAAAGTATCTGTTTAACTTCTCAGACCAATCTCAGCTTAACAATAATCCATAGGGTTCTGGGATGTCTACTATAATGATGTCAATCACTTTCACAAACTTAGGATGCGTGGTTATTCTGATCATTACATCTTTTAGTTCTCCCATGACCTTCACATGGGTTTTGTCTAGTTTTATTACATGTTTATCACTCTTGAGAGGAAATGTGTTTATTTTTTTACAGATAGACAAAGGAATAACATTAGAGGATGCTCCTGAATCAACCAAATAGTTATGAAGGTTCCTATTGAAGACTTCAAATGTTAAAAGGAAAGGTGGGACAAAAGGTCTCCCCTTCTTATCTTCCTAGCAAGTGTTTATTTTTAGTTTATTCCCTAGGTCTGTGGGAGTTAGATTCTTTTGTTGACCATCATTTGTCGTAGGGTTTTCTACTAATCTCAAAGCTTGTAGCAGGAAGTCTTTTTGTTGAGGGATCCTACATATGTCCATAACAGATATATTAACCTTCAACTTCTTCAAATATTCAACTACGTTGTAATCCAGTTTGGGCGATTCTTGGGTATGGATGCTAATAGGGTTCTTACGAGGAGTAAAAGGTGCTTTCGGGTGATCGGGAGTTGGCCTTTCCCCCGATGTTTGGGTAGTAATAGGATCTTTCGAGACAGGTGGAGCCTTACTGTGAATTTGCACAACCAAGACCTCTGAGGGTGGTTCTTGAGACTCAAATAAGTCATCGAAGGGCATGATTAGGTCAGGATCCCATATCATCATGGTTGTATCTTCTGGTGGATCAATCTCTTCTCGATCAACAACATTCATAAATGAACCGCTTGATTGTTCGGTCAGGGAGACTTCGTCCAGGAACCGATTGGCCATTAAATTCATGGCATGCACCCATTGAGGGCAGTCCCTTTCGAAGTGATTTTCTTGGTGATAAGTATTGAAAGAATCAGATGCTACATTTCCTAAATCGATATTTAGGTTAGTTGGGGGGGGTTAAATTGCTTTGAATTATGGTTTTCTTTTAAAGAAATGATTATAGGGCCTTTGGCCTTGGTTTATCTCCCCGACACTTCTTTTCATGTCTATGATTTCGTTTGATAACTTCTTAATCATGCGTTTTAGGTATTCTATGTCTTTGTTACCCTTTTTGGGAGCTTGTTCTACTTGTTTCCCTGGGGGTCTGGTGAGCAATAACCATATTTGATGAGGGGGTTGAGCTTCTGTATTGAATAAGGAGACCTGAATCAATTTGCATCCTTTCATTTGGAATTCAATCATTTTGGCTTCTTCAAAATTCTCAGCCAAGGTTCGTTTGGCAGCCCTCTTCACAAACATGGAAATAGAAGTTGGGAGGGCATTAGTGTATACCTAGATTTGAAACTCTTGGGTAGTTTTAGTTTCGGGATGGAATTTGTTCAATATAGTTGTGAATATTTGAATGAAATCTTTAACCCTTTCTTTCGAACTCATGGTGGCAGAAAACAGTTCAGCCATCAAAGCTCCTGTAGTAGTTTCTTCTGCAAATTTATCTAGAAAATCCTTCTGAAACTTCATCCAGCTAGTTATAGATCCTACAGGAAGATTAAAATACCATGTGGAAGTGGAATTCTCAAATGTATAGGGGAACAATCAGCATACTACGTCTTCATGTTGGGCGTTCATAAGTCTGATCGCTAGTATGAATTTTTTGATATGATCTTCAGGCAATCCCCACGCCTCGGGGTCGAACTTAGGAAGTAACTTCTCTGGGCGTCGGGGAAGATTATGTATTCGTCCTGGAATGGCCAAAGCATCTCTGGCCAACCAAGGTTGGTTGTTCTAAGGTGGGTTTCCTCCCTCTTCCTCATGGTCATTGTTTTCTTCCATATCTTGGGATTCTGAGTTAAACTCCTCCTCTTCCAAAAAATCGTTTGGTTCAGAGACGTCGTCGGATGGCGTTTCAGGAGTCAGATTGAGAGGATGTTTGATTTCAATGATTGTGAAATCTATTAGGTATTCTACTGTGTGCATAAAAACCTGTTCGGGGGTGTCGACCACTGGTATTCTTAATTTTTGTATTCGAGGAGTATCGGGGCTAAAGACAGTGCACTGATTTGTCGGGTGTATGATCTTATGATTCTTCTGAATTGATTTAATTCCTCGTGAGGAAGAGCATAAGGTATATTAGGGAACAATCGTTCTTCCACGGGATAGGGTGAGTCACTTGTTTCAGGAGTAATCAGTGTGTGTTGGTTATCTTGGAAATGCCTAGCCATGCATGTGGGCTATTTTGAATCTATAAGTTGTCTGAAATATTACATGAAATATGTATTCAACCATTAATTATTCATCCCTCCTTCTAGTGCCATTTTTGTTGATGGGTCCTAAATCCCTTAAATTGAACAGCAAGAACCAAACCCACCACCGAGGCCCAATTAGAATCTGCAGGGTTTAATAGTTGAATGGTTCTCTAGATCTTGCGATCCGACCTATTAATCGATGGGATTTTCATTTTCTTGTGAAGGTGTCTCCTTTATTTTGAAATTTCTCTTTTCTTATTTTCCTCTTAGGTGGGACCGATAAAACATGGAAGCCGGTATAAACAAACTTGACAACAAAACGAGAAAAGGTTTTAACTACTGGAGAAGAGGTTGAACTTGGGATAACCCACTACTCAAGCATGCAGATGACAATTTTATACCACAGGCCTAGTACTAATACGTTAACCATGTGAGCATACAATTATTGTCTAAGATACTTAATTATCAGAAACAAAACACTATGCGATAAATAACGAAAACTAAAATAATTCACCTACTCTAATAATCCATCACACAACAACACAACGATTCATCTTCATCATTAAATAAAAGAACTGCAAAACACTGTATCAGATAACTTAATAATAGATTCAATAGCTCTTACTTGTTAGAGCATCCATTCATGAGACAAGATATGAAATAGTTCTTCTCCATTCCCAATCATACATGAATTTGATGAAAATATAACTTGTCTCTGGTCTAGAAGGACTTCTCAATTAAAGGTAGCTCCAAAATAATTCTTAACAAACTAGAAATGAGAGTTTCTCGCAAAAACCATCGACCCTTGACTAATCGGTCGATGATCTTATTTATAACATAAAATTAACTAAAAATAATGGCTAAAGTGCAGTTAGGAAAAAGAAAACTCGCCACGTGGTGTTCTATCCTAACAGTTTTCTAACAGTTATCTTAAGATATCACTTTGAAAGGGTGACTTTTCTCATACTCTGACCAATTGATGATGTAAGGTAGCTAGAGAGGTAGTTGGGGGGCCCATAGGGACCATAGTGATAATAGTGGAGGCCATTCAATGTAAGGTGAACTAGTTCCACTATATTATTAAATAAGGCCCACTATGGTAGTTAGATCAAATAAATGGGTAGTTAGATATAATAAATGTAGGAGGACTTCTTAGAAGGTTCTACTTCTAGAAGATTCCTCCTGTAGAATGTTCCTAGGTGATGGTAGCACTATATAAAGGGTTTCAAACAATGTAATGGGACATGAAGAGAAATATTGTATTTGGAGAGGTAGCTCAATAGAAGGATGCCCCCTCGAAGAGGCAAGTGAACAGGAGAGGATCCCTTCCATAATAGGATCCATTGTACGACGTTTCCCTACCTCAAGGGTTCGATAGTAATAGAGGATATTTTGCATATTTTTCTTGTATATCTGTTGTGGTGATTTTGTGTTTAGTCTTTGGTTCTTAACAAGTGGTATCAGAGAAATATTGTATTTGGAGCGGTAGATCAATAGGAGGATGCCCCCTCGAAGAGGTAAGTGAATAGGAGAGGATCCCTTCCATAATATGATCCATTGTACGGTGTTTCCCTACCTCAAGGGTTTGATAGTAATAGAGGAGATTTTGAATATTTTTCTTGTATATCTGTTATGGAAATTTTGTGTTCAGTCTTTGGTTCTTAATAGATGAACAACTCCTCACAGGTGTTGGCGTATGGGAACCTGTGTTGTTCCATAGGGGTTGCATAAATTTCTCTAATATCTATCGCATGCGCCTGATACTTGATCAGACTGGCACTTAACTGTTGTAGCACAGCTCAGGCTTTGATCGGGTGTTCCATAAATTGTTTCCCTTGTCTTAGCATTGTGTCATTCACCTTTCATAGTATTTCAGCCCATGAATAATATTTCTTGGTGTGGGATTCGATTATGTTACGCAAGTCGGTAAAGTCGTCGAGCATGCCAAACTCACGCAGTTCAATATCCTTCATCACCTTTTTTTATCTTTGGACCCAGTTTCTCTCGGATTTCTCAGTGAAGTTACTGAGCCAATTTTTCTCAATAGTCGGAGGCATCTTTCCTACAATCAAAATCAAAATCATTTAGAGATTGCGTATAGAAAAACACTTGGCAAAATATATGTATAAAACGTAAGCGTGAAGAATCCAGATTGGTGCATGCCTGTAAAGATTGATAAACCTGGTTGTTTGATACTTATGTGATATTTGAAACCCTTTGAATTGCCTACACTGTTTCTTTTAGCATCATCATTTTTTCTCCAGTTAGGGTGGGTTACACCTGTGTGCAATAGCATGAAATATCAGGTACGGAAAAACATGAGATTCGAAGTCACGCCAGTGGTCGGTTGGCCTTTGGGGTCGAGAAAGGATGTTAAACACAAACATGTGCTAAAAGTATGAGTATGTTCCAAAAGAGTTGGATCCTTTAATAAGGGAAGTCGTTAAGCGCCTCGGTTCAAGGAATGTTGTTCAAAAATAAGTCGCATTAGTAAGTGCATCAACCATCATTATCTCATCATGAAGGCTGGGGAATTGAAAAATCAAGGTGATCGTACCACACACCCTCTGCAACTCCTATCAGATGCATCTCACACGCCCCAGATCATACCCATCGCGTAGATGTGACACAAAAAAAAATTAGTTTGCTTCAAAACATCTCATCGCCAGGAATTCAGTGTTCCCTAGCATGTTTCGACTCACTTCCTACTTTGTTATAAATTATGGATGTTCAGCATGTGTTCTACCTACCAGTCGAGCTTATGCATTGCTGGTAATTCGTCTCATGAGCCCAGTATGATCAAATTCTTCGCTTTGGTTCCTTGTCAAGTCCCCCATGCATGAGGCAGATACGTTGTCACACCATGGGAACTCCTCAAAACATAAGATGGGGCCTGCGAGGCAACTGAAGCACCAGGATTGAGCCCCAAAATTCCTGGGACCCATTCCTATTTGCAACAGGTATTATTGAGCCTTCAAATGGAGGTTCCTACCCTCACGCAGAAACAATGGTATCACCCCGCCCGGAGTCCGAAGTGGAAGAAGTTATGCCAGAAGGATGAAGGGTGCAAACCACACTTCCTCAATGGAAGATACCACAGAGGAGAGGAAGGCCCAAGAAGAATAAGGAAGTTGGGGAAAATCAAATCCTGATTGAGTCGTGCGCAAGATCAACCGCTGAGGAATTACTTATGCACGTTATCCATCTAGAGCCTATCAAAACTGTAAGTCGAGGAAGTGGGAGAAGAACGAGGAGGATAGATGCCTCGAGTTATAACATTCGAGAGATAAATCAACAGCTGGAACAGGCACAATGCGCCATTGCTGAACTCTACCAGGAAAATAGAGAACTAAGACGACAATTGGCGGCAAAGACCCTTGAGGTGTCAGCACCACAAGGTCATGAAGGGAATGTAACCTGGCTCAAGAGACAGCTTCGAGAAGAACAATATATGATCGTGTAGCTAGACGAAGAACAAAGCGTGTCAGAAGAACAAAAAATGACAACATCTCAGGGTGCACGAAGCAGCCAGGGAGAAATTCCGCGCGTAGAAGAGGCATGATTGACAAACTCTATTTTGTAGTCTCAGACGTGACACACAATTTTGATAGTTTTCCTTTTTTTTGAAAGTTTTCATGTTCTTAATGTAAACCGGGTTGGTTGGCCCAAAAGGTGTAGACAATGTCTCTTGTATGTAACCTAAGCTCAATGGAAATCTAATATAAATTCTTGAAACTTTGACGAAAGGATTTTGGTTGTAGCGGTTGAATGCATCATTTCTTCTCTTTGCGTGTGCATCTAATGTGTTCTTTGTACAAAACTTTCTTGTAAATTAGACTTGATTTTATACTTAGTGGTGCTCTGAGTTACTTTGTATTTTAATTGATATCCTTCTGCGAAAAACCGCTGACACCGATTGATTTCATCGTATGGCATTATCGTGGCGCCACTGACTTGATATACATGGCACTGAAGACCGGGAACTGAGCTCTCGGGTATTGGTTGAACTCGGGGCTTTGTTCAAGTCATGCACTCTAAGCTAAACTTGGGATTGTTGATGCTGAAAAGGTATCGGGGATCGGCCTTTAGAGATAAACCTATCACGTAGTTTCTTTGTGGGTTATCATCCTCAAAACCCCCATTGTCAAAAACGTTTCAGAAGTCGGCGATCGGTGATATAGTTTCTTTTTTTGTACAACGCTTACTCTTTTCGCCCTTTACCGACACTGAAGGGAATCTGTTGTCGGTGATATCCTTGTGTGATGCTTGTCGTGAAAGAGAAACTTTTGTTTGTCGATGTTGGAAAATCATCACTCGGCGACCTCGATTCTCTCGAGTGATTTTATTTCATCTTTAATTCTTTCCGATGTCGAATTTTTTGAGCACGTCGGGGGAAATCATTTGGCTATCAATTCTTTAATTAAATGTTAATATTTTAAGTTATGGGTTTTTCACGTGTTCAAACAAACTTTGGGAGACTTAAAAGAGAAACAAAATGATAAGTAAGGGAAACATTTTCATATTGAAGTCCAATTAGATAGTGCAAAAGATCAAGTGGTACCCAAAAAGTAAAATTTGACATGGATGTTTTAGGGTGTGTTGAGTGCTCAACAGAGTGCATGCAAATAAATGTGGGGGAAATTAGTCCATTTGGAACTCATTCAGCCATTCGTTCGAGGCTCTCCCCATCAATCTTACCTCTGGAGCATGCACACACTCCTCCATCCATACCTCGTACTTTTCCAATTATTAGCAGTGAATTGTAACCTTCTTGTTATGAGAAGCACACCAGAACCATCCTGTCAGTAGCAGCGCACATGTTCTTTGCCTGAACATTTTTGTTTTCCTTACCTGCACCTTACCCGAAGTTTTTTTTTTCCATCACCTTTACCTGTACCTAGTTTACTTAAGCGTGGGTTTGAAGAGGCAGGTTTTCAGACCCATGGATTGAAGAGGCGGGTTTCTAGGCCCATGAGAAACTCTCTCCAGGTGAGAGAATTTTTGGGGAAGTGATTTCCTGAGGGAGCCCAATTGTAGCTACATCGCTTTGAGACTTCCTGTTTGGCCTATTGTTGAAGCCTTGGAAGGGAAGTGGGGAAGTCAAAGGACTATTGAACAAAGAAAGGGCACACTTCCTGGGGTGGGACAGGCATGTGGGGAATGAGAGACCATAGGATGTTAGTTTGAGTTGACACCTGGGATGAAATCCTTCTTGTTGTATGTGTAGCATCAACTTGGTTAGAAACCCCCTTTACCCAACTAGATTTTAGTCGTATCTCAAGGGTGACCCACTACTGAGAGTTCTAAGCAGCGTGTTCTAAGGATGGGAGGATCATGGAAGGTCTACACATAGTTGGTGGTCTTTCATGAAAGATAAGCATCAAGTGTGTGTTGATTTACATGATTTGTGTATATACATGTGTTTATATTTATGGGCATTTCCTGTTTATGCTGGATGTATTTGTTTACTGTTATTTCTGCATGAATTTGTGTACTTGAAAAATATATTTGTACGTTAAATTTTCACATATACATATATACAAATGGAATTATTTTTTTATGGAGTAGCATGGTCCGAACTGGGTGGTCGAGTATGTTAAAATTTGATATCAGAGCTCCAGTTTCTAGCACTTAGCCTGGATGGGTCGAGCAAGTTGATTGAGTCACTTGCGTGGAATTGGGAAAAACCCCAATTTTTGTTGTTAAAATTCTTGGATAATTTGACAAAATCCACCAAGTGGTGAAATTTTCATAATTTAATACTTGTTCAAGAAAATTATGACTTGGGATTGGTCAAATTTTAAGCACAAGGAGTGCGTAGGTGACTCCTTAAGTCCCAAAAAGAAGAGAAAACTCCTTTTGAGAAGGTGAATAGATGAGATCTGTTTGGGAGGGGAGTGAATCCTTCACAGCCATCAGATCTGGAAGAAGGAGCATAGCGGTTAAACACTCAAATCCTTCGGACTTCGCTGCTTCGGCAGTTTTTAAGCCCTTGTTGAAAAGGAGGAAAATTCCCTGAAGCTTTGAAGTCCTGGAGTGAATCTATGTCATAGATCACGTGGAGGAGTACCTACCATTGGATTAGTCGTAGGATCTCCAAGTGGTTTGGAAATTTGGCACTATGGGAGAATTTGGTTGTGGTTGTGCAGAGTGGAAATTTCCTCGAAGACCCAAGGTCCAGAGCCAATCCAGACTATTCATGTTTGGGGACACGTGTCCGCATATTAGCGAGTATTCAAAAGTTCATCATTCGGCAGTTTCATAGTGTTATGTTTGAAGGTTCTTTGAAGCCCATAGTTCTACATTCTAGGACCACCGGAGTCCTGAAGCTTCGGGGAGCATTTGTTCGGGAGTTTGGAAAACTTGGCGTTTGAGAGTTTTAAAGTGTGCTGGTGTGGAATATTTCGAAGCCTGAAGCTCTGGAGTTCCAAAGTAGTAAACCTTCAGAGAGTGATGGTTCATGAGTTCTCCAGTTCGGCATTCAAGAGTTTTTAAGTGTTATGGAGTGAGATCCTCTGAAGCCTGGAGTCTAGAAGTCCCTGAGCGTCGGAGTGATGTGGCATGTTGATGTCACCCAGGGTGAAGTGGACCCATATTATACATACCACATGCCATCTTGATTCATGTTTTTCATAGAACTTTTGTTTCAATTGGAAATTGACATGTGTCACCCGTCGATTGGTCCATGTGTCATATCCATATTTTTGACATGTAGCACCCCTGGTGCATAGTTTTTAAGAAGACTCTGGAAGTTCAAAAATTTGACATTCAAAAAAATTGGTGTATGTTGTTGCAAGAACCTCTGAAGCGTGAAGCTCTGGAGAGCCTCTTCAAGAGTTCTCTAGTTCAGATTTTGGGGAACTTAACTTGTTGTGTGGTCCAAAATTCAGCAGCCCGAAGCTCCGAAGCACCGGAGCCCTGAAGCTCCAAAGAAGTCCCATTCAAGAGTTCGTCAATTCGGCATTCGAGGAAATTGGGATGTGTTAAAGGAGAAGCCTATGAAGCCAGAAGTTTCAAAGCCCTGAAGTCCTGAAGCTCTGGATAAGCACCTTTCAGCTAAGTTCTTGGTCATAGCCCGTGGTCATGTGAGATTTTGGCCGATTTAGAGGGGGCCAGTGCCCCAATTTTGGATTTTAAAGATAAAAAGGGGATTTGAGAAGGATCCAACAGGTTTTTTATTTGTACAAACCTGCATTGGAGAGAAATCATAGTATCCTCTGAACGTTAATATAGGTTTCAACACAAGAACCAAGAGCCAATTTGGCTTCTGAAGAAGATCGCATGTACAGGGATTTCCCTCACAAAAAGGAGAATCTTCAAATTACCATAACTTTATTCTCAAGATTCAGAATATAGCAAGGAAGCAAGCATTGGAAAGGTATTGAATAGTACAATATAACTGGTCACCCGAAAAATTGATCTAGACAGTCATTTTCTAAGAAAATCAAAACAAATAATTTGGATGCATTATGAACCAAAATTGTTTATAATTTCATGCAATTGATGAACTAGTTAGCCTAACAAAGTTTTGTTGGCTGCACATTTTTGCATATTTAACAGAAACTAGATCAGAATAGGATCAACACAAATTGTATAACATGGAACATACACATGGGGATTACATCGAGGAATGGATTTCCATATGGGTAATGAAGGTACAAACTCAAATGGACATGGAGAAGGAAAGGAAGAAAGAATGAACTTGGTAAAGACCGTTAAAAATTTTCAAAAGTATGTCCAAAGTTATAAAGATGATAATAAAAGGATTATGAAAGCCAAGGAGTAGCAGGAGGACTTCAATATAAAGTTAATGCAGATCTTGGATAGAATAGATAGGAAGATGGATAAGGATAATTACTCAAACAAATAGATAAGAAGATGGATACATTCTGTAAGGAGAAAAAATAGTAGCTCGATTCCATCCCCTATCAGGAAGCATAAGAAGAGGACCGGGGTGGATGAGCTGCAAGAAGAAATGAAAAAAAATAAAACCTCCTACTTTTGATGGCGAGCACAAGAAGGATGAAGATGCAAAGACATGGTTGTTAGGTATGAGAAAGTATTTTCAATTGCATAATTACTCTTCACACGCAGAAGGAATAATTTCCATCTATCAACTCAAGGGAAAGGCATCCATGTCTTGGGACCAACTTGTTCAGGTGCAACACATTAAATAGAAAAATGTTACATGGAAGGAATTCGAGAAGTATTTTCAAAATAAATACTTGACTGAGAGATACTATGACAAGAAAATGAATAATTTCGTTGAACTCAAGATAGGGAGTATGACCATAGATGAATATGAAATAAGGTTTTTGGAATTTCTAAAGTATGTCTCTTTCATCAAGGATGAGACAGTTAAGATTCAAAGATATTTTAGTGGGTTTCCATCTTTCATCGGTGACAAGATAAAATATGATGATCCCAAAACATTGGAGGAGACCATAAGGTGAGCTTAATATCTTTATGATCAACATAAAGGAAGGCCTTGTTTCCAAAAATCTTGGGAAGACAAGAATATATACAAGATGGAACAGAGGAAGAAGGGGAATAAGCCACCACTATTCAGAAATAATCCTCAGGGACAATGGCTTCTAGAGAAACCAGAATGATTGAGACAGGAGGGAAAAGGCCAAGGAAACCACCTATTCAATGTTTGGGTTGTAAGGGATATCATATGTATAGATATTTTCCTCATATAAGTGAAAGAGTGAGGATTTTCCACAATGTACAACAAGCTAAAATAGTGGAGGACATGGGCAGAAATGTACCTAGGATCTATGCATCCCTGGACAACAAGCAAGATGAGTTCCAGTCACATATGATTGAACTGGAAGGTAAGCTCAACAACCAAACCATTGATATTTTAATTGATTCATGAGATATTCATAGTTATGTAGATCCTAAGATGGTGGAAAGATTTCATTTTCCAAGAAGAAAGCATGGAAAATCTTGTTTGGTGCAGTTGCCTACCGGAGCCAAAATAAAATTTGATGAGATGGTTAAGTCATGTCCATTGAAGATGAATGGACTAAGCACCATGACAAATTTGAACATCTTGCATTTAGGTTCCCATGACTTTCTAATTGGTATAGATTGGTTGGACCAACACCATGATATACTAGATTGTTATAATAAGGAATTTACTTGTTGGGATGGAGAAGGGAACCTAAGGACAGTATAGGGAATTCCCAGGGCAATAACTGTCAAATAAATTTCAGCATTGTAGCTAAAGAAATTTTACAGAAAAGGATGTCAAATATTTACAACTCATATGGAAGAAACACCTAAGGATAAGGTGTCAAATATTGAATATTATGCAGTCCTAAAGGAGTTTGAGGATGTATTTAAAGAACTACTAGGATTATCCCCTAAAATAGATATTGATTTCTCTATCAATCTGATGCTTGGAGCAGCTCCAGTATCGAAGACCCCTTACAGGATGAGTACACTATAATTGAAAGAATTGCAAATGAAACTTGAAGAGATTTTGAAGAAGGGGTATATACACACAAGTGTTTCACCTTGGGGTGCCCCAGTATTATTTGTGAAGAAGAAGGTTGGAAGTTTGAGACTTTGCATGGACTTTAGGCAGTTGAATAAGGTAACTGTGAAGAATAAGTATCCTTTGCCTAGGATCGATGACCTTTTTTATCAGTTGAAGGATGAAAAAATATTCTCCAAGATTGATATCGGGTCACGTTATCATCAGGTAAGAATTAAAGATGAATACATCAACAAGATTTCTTTCAAAACAAGGTATGGGCACTATGAGTTCACATTGGTGTAATTTGGGTTATCAAATGCACCAATTGTCTTCATGTGTTTAATGAATGGTATTTTCAGAGAATATTTAGATAAGTTCATCATTGTGTTTTTAGATGACATTCTTATATATTCTAAGTTGGAGGAAGAGAATGAAAAACACTTGAATATGGTATTACAGGTATTAAGGGAGCATTAGTTGTATGCCAAATTGAGAAAGTGCTCATTTTATCATAACCAAATTCATTATTTGGGCCATATCATATCAAAGCAAGGGATAGTAGTGGATCCTGAAAAGATTGAGGTCATTAGAGGATGGTCAACACCTAATAATGTGATAGAAGTCTTATCATTCATGGGCCTTGTAGGCTACTACAGAAGATTTATTGCAAGATTCTCAAAGATTGCACACTCGATCACTTCCTTTCAAAAGAAGGGAGTGAAGTTTCACTGGACATCAGAGTGTGAAAATAATTTCCAACACTTGAAGAATGTATTAACCAGTGCTCCAATACTAAGGATTTCTAATCCAAATGAAGACTTCATTGTATGCGCAGATGCATGTAAAGAAGGACTTGGTGGATTCCTTGACCAAAATGGGTATGTTGTATTTTATGAATCAAGGAAGTTGAAGGAGCATGAAAGGAATTATGCCACTCATGATTTTGAGTTGGAAGCCATAGTGCATGCCTTGAATAAGTGGAGGCACTACCTCATGGGGAAAAGGTTCGAGTTGAGGATAGACCATAATGGTTTGAAATGTTTATTTGAACAACCAACTATAAATGTCAGGAAAAGCAAGTGGTAAATTCCAATTCCCTCTCCAGGGTCAACATCCAATAAAACATTCTTGCTAACGGTTCGGTCCCCAGTTTTAGGTCTATGGTAAATTCCAATTCCCTCTCTGGCGGCATCCTAGGTAACTCCTCAGGGAAGAAATACGCAAACTCTCTAACCACTAGAAGGTGTTCTAGACCTTTCGCTACTCCCTTCCCGTTTAATGTAAGGATCGCATAAATCTTACATCTCATGTGCATGCTCTTCCATAGCTGCAAGGAAGAGATGAACCTTAGGGAAACACCCTGGTTCCAACCTACAATCATGCATCTTTTTCCCTCATCATCGACCAAGCTCAACTTTTTCTTCTTACAGTTGAGTATCGCCTCATGCGATTCCAACCAGTCCATACTGATCACGATGTCATAAGATCCCAAGATCGTGACGTATAGGTTGGACCTAGTGACAAACTCTCCCAGGTCAAGGCTACAACCTATAACCTTCCCACCAACCTTATGTTTGGCTCCTGAAGCCATTTGTACAAAGATAAACTCATCCTGTTTGATTGCCTTTACCTTAATTATTTTTAGCGCTGCCCCAAAAATGAAACTCTCTGTAGCACTTGGATATATCAAAATACTAAGATTCTGGTCAACAATGGTACTTGACATCTCGATCACAGTCGACTGGTGCTCTGGCTGGCGTTTATTGATTGTTGCATGAATTTGATGGGCCTTGCCCAAATCTCCCACGGTAGTGGGTTTGGATGATCCAGATGCTCTAGTTCTCTCCACTGGGAAGTCATGTTGGTAATGTGGTTCCCCACATGTCTAATACCCTTTCTTTGGTCCAGTACTCTTGGTACCTGAAGTAGAAGCTAACGGCCCACCGGCCTGGAACCTTGGTATGTCCTACTGAGCAGTCCTAAACTGTTGTTGATGTGGTCAACATTGTTGTTGGTGTTGTGGTCCTCGGTAAGGAGTCTGTTGTTGAGGAGCTAGTCATCGAGGTGTAGTTAAAGTGGATCCTCTCTGGAAGCCACGATATCCTGGTGAATTTCTAGTTGGTGTCTCATGCTGCTGCGCACCATATGACACATGCCCCGCTAGTCTCACTGGATTCTTTCTCTGAACATCGATGATAAGCTCCTCCTCTGCTATGAGGGCCTTCTGGACAACATCATGTAAGGTTTATGGCATCATAATCCTAACCTTTTCATGAATGCTAACATTAAGGCCAAACAAGAACTTTTTGACCTTAACTTTCTCGGTATTCAGGTGTGGAGCATACCGAAGTAGATCCATAAAATGAGCCTCGTACTCAAGCACCATACAACCACCTTGTCTCAAGGCGTTGAACTCGTTGAGTTGATGCTCAATGAATTCCTCGGATAGATACCTCTCCCAGAACCTTTCCTCTAACAATTCCCATGACACGTCTTTGAATACCATGTTCAATCATGTCAGGAGCATCTTTCACCATAGAAGAGCACTCCCCTTCGGTTGAAATACCACCATGTGGACCTTCATGTTGGAGGTATATTCGGGAAGTGCCAATCACATCTCCATATTATCCAACCATTCCTCGGTGACTGCACCGTCTGTGGAACCAAATAACTAGGCAAATTTGACCTTCGCAAGTTCATGGTGAATGCTACCAATATTGACCAGAGCACACGGTGGACCCTCAGGAGTGTCGGTGCCCTGGCCTCATCTCTATCCAAATGGTTGATCAGTGCTTCAGACATCCACTGAAAGGACCAAATCAACCCAAACACATCACCCAGTGTTATTTGTTCCTGCCCGAAAACCTATTCGTCTCCCTAAGGGTTAGAACCCTCGGGCGTGGATGCTACTAGGGGCATCGTGCCTCCTCCCCTAGCACCCCATTGTCTGCCTCCGCGACGTCCTCTAACCATGATTACCTGCATGAATATACATCAATTAAATTACTGACACTATAATCAAATATATAAACAAAGGAATCCATAGTGATCCCCAGTCATGGGTCGAACCCGCTCTGATACCATATGTAACGACCCCCGTCGTTACAACTACAGGCGATGCAAAGCATGTGCGAATTTTTATTTTATTTTTTTAATCAATAACCAATCAATTAATAATCAATAAACCTTAAGATGAAGACAATGTTAAGTTGTGTTTGATGAATTTTCAACTGAAATATTAAACGAATGACTTATATATATGTATCTTCATTTTCAAGAGTTTTAGAAATATATTAATGGAAGAGTACAATTTGTATTCACAACTCATATAATTCATTTCAATTTTCTAATAAAATATCTATAACAAGTAATCATTATAATATATAATCTTTTAATCATACACATATAATCATAAAAATAATCCTTATAATTTCCTTCAATCAAATAAGGAACTTTTCCTTTATTACTTGGGGTTTATGATGAACTTAAACTAACTCTATAATGCTAGAAAAGACAATAAACTTTATCTTAATTTCGAGGTACTTAGTTGTTCAATTCACAAAAGTATATGTAAACCTATGATTTATATTGGTTAAGATAATGGACATCATCTAATAAAAGTCAAAATGGTGGAAATTTGATATGAGAAATTAAGATTGGAAATTCATCAAGATTGAAATGAGGTATGAAATTCAATTCTCCTTCATTTTTTATTTTTTTTAAACAAATAAATATTTGAATTGAACTCTTACCATTTTAAAACAAATAAATATTCAAATTACTAACTCTCGAGCGAACCACAAGAGAATAAGTAAATTCCCTATGACAGAATATCTAAATCCAATCATCATTAGTGAATTTCTATAGTCAGGTTCATTAAGTTCAAGCATCGTTATCAAGTGCCTCAAGTCTTTGTAATCAGTATCATATGCGCCAACTCTACTATATTTATCCTTTATTATGGTAATCCTTTAAGGATATGTAAGAGGAAGTCAAAGTTGGTTTCATATCTATTAACAATCCCATAATGATAACAAATCTTCTTAAAGCGCAACATAAGGAAATTAATACTAGATTACAACTCAAGGGTAGAGCCTCATAAGGATCACAATTCTTCATGAGAAAAAACTTAAGTTTCAATATTACTGTTAGTATCCTTTTTAAAAATTATAGAAATCAATCATAACTATTAGATAATTAAGAATGCATCTACCTTGTATATCCATTCAGGATCTAAGAATATTAGCATGTTAAGTAGTATAATCAAATCTCATACCAATTGTCCTATCCATGCATAAGACCATAAGAGATCATATCACATCATCAATAGGTAAAGTCTCACTCTACTATGCATATCTCATTAAATAATTAAAGAAGATTAGAAAAAGAAATATGTAAATACTATTAAGTCACCTTGCATATCTAAATAAAATACAACCCGACTACAATGTGATTTTAATCAAGGAGAATTCACACTGGCTAGTATAAAGGACTGAAATAAATGTGATTCTAAATAAGGAGAATCAAGTGACTGGTATGAAATTTAAACATGGTGATTTTAATCCAATCGATTTCAAACTGACTGGTGTAAAGGACTGATATAAAAGTGATTTTAGTTAAGGCGAATCAAGTGACGGGTATTACATTTACACATGGAGATTTTAATCCAGGGGAGAACACATAGAATATTCATAATAGAAAACGCAGAGATAAGTTTGTTTAAACACATAGATGAATAGAAATCCCAGAGTTCTTCTAATTTTGTTTAAGTGCAGGGCAAATTGAACGTAGAGATAAATTGAACGCAGATATAAATTGAATGCAAATATAAATGGAACGCAGAGATAAATTTGTTAAGTGCAGAGATAAATTGAACGCAGATATAAATTGAACACAAATATAAAATAAACGTGGAGATAAATTTGTTAAGTGCAGAGATAAATTGAACACAGATATAAATTGAACGCAAATATAAATCGAACGCAGATATAAATTTGTTAAGTGTGGAGATAAATTCAATGCAAAGATAAGTTTGTTTAAGCACATAGAATCATGCCCAAATTGTTGGGTGGGTACTGTGTAAATGTTGGGTGAAATCATTGAGTCAATACTAGGTAAATCGCCCAGAAAATTGTGGTTTAAAATGTTGTGTAATATGCCAACAAAATCGCCCAGGGGCACTACCTTTGTTGTGAAAATCAACAAGTAATTTGTTGTCCATTAAAAAGAAAATCGTAGAGATAAATTCTGGGAAGGAATTCGCCAAGAAAAAAAACACAACCAAATATTTTACCACTCTGACGAAGGAATATTACCAAGAGAGAATCAAGGAAAACGAAACTATGTAGGGGAAATTAAGGGATAGATAGTTGGGAGAGAATCACAATGGAGATGGTGGAATAAAGCAACCAGAATCGCAGAGGAAAAGGGAAGTATTTTTGTTGTACACAAAGGAATTTGTTGGGCAGAAAATTTATCCTTCACTTATTATCCATGCACAGGAAAGCATGGCATTTGAATATAAATATTTAACACCAGAGTGAAAGACAGGTGATTCGGCTCCTAACTGACTGCTCAGGCACTGTTGGCCCTTGGTTATGAAAGGAAGTGAATATTATGGAAGAAAAGGTGAAATGCAAACTGCACAAAAATAAGGTTAACTGAGATCAGGTCGAAGTGGTTAAAGAAGCAGAAAAGATGGAGCGAAGTCTGAGAGAGAAATTCGTTGGATGAGGAGATCGAGGAAGACAGATTAGCAAGGAATATGGATCATGGACAAGTCTGTAAGAGGAAAAATCCACCGGTATATGTTTTGGAGAACCTCGCAGGGAAGGAAGGAAAGACAGGCTAGCGAAGCCCTAAAAATGCAAGTCAAGTTGACCTAGGGTTTTAGACACCTAAGGTTTTGGTATCTAGGGTTTTGAACACCTAGACTTCGGCCTAAGGCTATCAGTGAGCTATTGTAATGTATAAATAAATGTCAAGAGGACCTAGGATGGGTTAGAGAGAGAGACAATGAGAGATTATGTATGATGATTGATTGTTGTTGTTATTGAGAGAAAATTTTGTGTTGTAAGATCTTCAACTGGGTGCGAAGATCAACCCTGCAACTGGGTGCGCAAGGAAGGGAGATAGAGATAAGAGAGAAGAGAGAAAGAGAGATATCTACAAGATAAGAGTGCAAATAGAACTGTAATCTTTCATCGAATATATTATAAAGCACAATTATGTGGACGTAGCCCTAGGGAGAGGGTGAACCACGTATATCCTGTTGTTGTGTGTGATTTATGTTGTGTTCTTTACTATATTACTGTGATGATGATTTATTATGTTAGATCTTATATATAATTGTGTGAAGTAGGTTTATGCTTGGAAAGAATAATCTGATCTATGTGTGTGGTTTCCTTGATTCCACTTGCATTTCCTTTGGTTGTACACACTTGTGTCCTACAACCCCCTACTGCTACTTCGGGTGAGACCGCATATTCTTCACAGGTGTTGCCTAAAGGGCCAATAGTTAGGGCTTGTTGGTGCGCTATTAGAGATGAACCATGGGTCTGCCCTTGTGCCAACAAATGGTTTCGTTGTCGGGACCAGGATATTCTTGAGGGAATGTCAAGGTGGTTTCCATCAAAGATAGAGATTCAGAAGTGGATAGAAGAACAAGAGAAGGACTTTGTAGAAGCTCAGAATAAGAACCCTAATATTAGCATAGAATATTGGTTGGGAAGTTATATTTTTACTGATATACACAATATTTTCTTTGGAGGGATTCACAAGGAATAATACGAGTGGTTGGCCAGATTAGAAGATACCCATTTTGAGATTAGATCTAGACCGCTAGTGGTTTGGACGTTGATGTTGATCAAGAAGGACAAGAGATTTGATAATGTCGTATCGAGAGTAGTAGATCACTGGTTTGATAGTACCATCGGAGGGTATATCACAGAGTTTTCTATTGATAGGGTAGAATCATATAGCCAAGAAGAGAGATATTTCTTTAAGGGACCTAGAGGAAACTTTTTACACTTCTTAAAGTTGAAGATAAATATGTTATTGCATGAGAAGAACATATTGAAGATATAGTAGTAGGTCAGACTAAAAAATCTAATGTTCAAGAGTTCAGACAACGATAGGGACACAGAGGTCGGACACACGCGCAGTTGGATGACCTTCAGAGAAGTTCCTCTGGTGAACTTTTTTGAGCATAATCACAAACCAACATAGGAAGAAGGGTTCTACAGTGGAGAATAAGAAGATTTTTTGAACGAGGAACATTCAGAGTCCGCTAGGGAAAAATAAGAGAAGATTGAATAACCTCTCCAAGAAGAGTCATAAACTTCAGGGACTGTGCAAACTGTTGAAGTAAGTGTTATTACACCCCCTGTTGTTTTAAAAACATTAAGTAATCAGAGTAACCTAAGTTATCAGAGCACTGATACAAGTGGTTCAGTGCACACTCAGTCAGGAAACCTAGGAAGATCTATGGTAAATAAGATGAGGTTACCCACCTTTAGAGGAGATGGATCTAAATATCCTGACCAGCACTGGTTTCTATGTGAAGTTGTATGGAGTATTAATAATGTCACCGATGAAGCTGTTAAATGAGATCATTTTAGTACTACCCTAAGAGATTGCACACTGAGTTGGCACATGAAATTCATCCAAGGAGTTGTCTAGCTGAAACCATTGAACGATATCAAGACTGCGTTGATTGTTGAATTCAAGAAACCCAAGTCGGAATTGCAATGCATCACAGAGTTGAAATAAATCAAACAGAAAGTAGTTGAACTAGTTTGGGAGTTTGATCAAAGGTTTAAGACCTTGACAGGTCATTTGAGCTTTCAGATCCCAGATGAGAAGAACAAATAATGGTTCATTGTTTCCCTCCTACCACACATCAAAGTCCCTCTGATGCAACAGAAGATTGCTTCATAGGTTGAAGCATTGGATATCTCCATGAAACTAGAGTTGACCCCTATGGCAGAATCCAACTCAGGTATCAATCAAATCTTGAGTCAGCTAACTATCTTATCACTGCAGGTCGGAGATATGAAAAAAGATAAGGGAAAAGATAAGAGGGAAGACATCTAGTGCATTAGATGCAAATCATAATTCCATGACAAGGAGCATTGTCCCCTATTTCATGAATATTTGGATTCTGGAACTCTGAGCCCTTTGAAGAAATTTACTCTTCCTTGGTGCGAGGTATGTAGAAATAGACATCACCCTGGAGAATGCTATTACATGAAAAACTATGTTTAGACACCTATGAACCTCTACTGCACATTCTGTAAAAATGTGGGTCATGATGAGAAGGACTGTAGAGCTTATGACGCAACCTGCCCTCACTGGCGCGGTCGCTCCACCAGGACCTCCTCTCGCTTCGGCCCGAAGGGTCCAAGCCCTTCCTATTCCCCTCGGGAATGATGTACCCACAGATATACTTCCGCACGATTCTCCCTTCGGGACTCGGGAGC
>SNQJ01S0059400.1:0-15880 GCA_010110895.2 Picea sitchensis
GTATCTATCGATGGTTGAGAAAAGCTCCCGACTATAAATTTTTGATGAAGCGTTGGTCGCTCTGGTTTATGTAAAAGCATTTGAGATTTCTTACTTTATGGATGTCAGCCTCTTTTCCATCTCTT
This sequence comes from Picea sitchensis, assembly GCA_010110895.2. Classification (NCBI taxonomy): domain Eukaryota; kingdom Viridiplantae; phylum Streptophyta; class Pinopsida; order Pinales; family Pinaceae; genus Picea; species Picea sitchensis. Next base: position 126 of record SNQJ01S0059400.1, read on the forward strand.
GTATACTATGTTAGAACAACTTGGAATTGGAGGATCCAATCGAGTTGTAGCTGTTATAGGATGATGTAGGTTGGATCACTATAATAGTTACGTTATTTCTAATCGGTTCCTGTTATTTTCATAGCGCTGAACGACTTGGAATTGGAGGATCCAGTCGATTCTCTCTTCGGTTCCTTGAAGCTCCAGACCAAGAGGACCTTGGTTTCTGAGTTTTTCATCCTAAATCTTCCGAAGGCCTATCGCCCGAGGTAGTCTTGCTCGCCCTTCTCACAAGTCTTCCCTCTACCACCCTTTAATCCATTTACTAACAGAAGTTGGATCAAGACCTCTTTTGTTGCATACATACCAGGCCCGGTTTCCTGAGTCAAAGTTTTATCTTCTTGACTCTTTACCCATTTGATCACCACATTTATTAAACCATGACATAAAAACTGATGGGTGTTGGGCTCTGCTCCTGCAAGCAATCGAGGAGTGACTTCCGTCGCTAACACTTGTTAGGACAAAGATTTTTCACAATGAATGAAAATGACAGGAAGCTTGCTCGGTTAAGAGCAGCATTAGAGGCGAGGGGCGATGGAAAATGTTATTTCCCTTGCTATGATTGCAGAGGCTTGCAAAAATGAAGACTTTTAATAACAACAGCCCAAAAACATTGTAGGGAGAAGGGGCCTTGAAGGGTTATGAATATCATCCCATGAGTAAGAGGATTCAATATTTAATGTATTCTCTGTAATAATCATTAATAATACATGAATTTTTAATGTCTTTCATGCTCCGGAGTTTTTATATTTTCTATACACACTAACTTTTCTATATTTGTTTTAAATATAGGCGATGCCCTAAATTAATAGAGCCTCGGAGAGTTGTTGCCAAGTACTAGCAAAATAACTACTTTACATGGAGATGAACTTGAGATCAGAGGAGATATTGAAGTTGTTGATCAAGTTATTAATGATGATGATATGGATGGAGATAAAAATAGTGATTCAAATCAGGAATATAAGAGCAAAGATACATAAGATTGATCCAAGACACGGCTTGCTCCAATGGATGGGATAACCGGGATTGATATAGATCATGATGTTGATCCTCTACTTGAGAATCCGTCAACCTCTTTGAAGGCTCAACAATATGGAAATCTTTTATCTTCTATATTGTTGTTGGTGAACCTAGAGGTTTTGAATGGTTTATCAAACCTACATATCTCACATAGATATTAAGGTATTTAATTTGTTAATTATTTATGCTTGCATGTTCACAAATGCTTAAAATGTTCAATTTTTCCTATATTATTGTTTTCTAATTTGTAAGTTAGTATATTGGATGATATAGTGATGATCAATATTGTTTACATTGACTTATTGTTTAGAATTTTGTAGATTGTTAGATGATGTTCTATTACGGCGTCAAATATTTTTCCACGCAAATATCAAGAAATATCCGTGATTATGAAAAGAAATTGGAATGAACTATCATGCTACTGTTGATGCATGTAATAATGATCATATCATATATTATGGACAATATACATTAGAAAATGAATACCCACAAAGTCAAATAAATTATTAGATATCTAACCGATAAAGCGTCAAATAAGTTGTCTCGTAAAGTTCTTCATTATATTCCAATAATTCCGCGTTTGCAGTAGGTTGTTTAGAGTGCCAAAATATATACAGTTTATGAATTTCCTTGCAAGAACAACGATTTGAGACAATGTTCTTGAATGCACATAAATGGTTACGCATTGGAACTACATCGAAGAAAAGTAGTCAATTTTTAAAGAAAGAACCTGTAATGTTAGACTTTCATTGGAAAGTGATGGTGTCAATCCATTTGGAAACTTAAGTTCTCACGTGCTTTCGGTGTGGCCTGTTTTATTTATAAACAATAACCTTCCTCCTTGGATGTCGATCAAGAGGAAAAGCACCTGATATTGGCAATGATTGTTTGAATTATTTAATTATCTTTTTATTTGCTTTCAAGCATGACAAAATATTTCATTACCATGCACGAAACAAATAAAATGAAATATTTTGTCATACTTTAAAATATATATATATAAGTATAATTAATCATGCATTAGGTTGAACCAATCGGTGGAGTACCGGAGTTAAAAGATATGAATGTATATATGAAGCCTCATCATCGATGAGTTGTTGTTGAAGTTATGGGTTGGCATCACTAATAAGCCATGACATCTCTAGACCAATAAGGCAAAGGCGATTTCAATTCCATGGAATACTATCATGGAAAATTCATGAATATAGGTTTAACACATTTTTGTGTTATATTATTACTTTATTTTGTGATTTTAATATTATATATGTTTTTTAAAAATCATGCATTATTTTAAATTGTAACTCTAATTTGTGGCCGCTACATTATTCATATATCTTGCATGTCTTCAAACAAAGAGTAAATTTGACGGTTGTGGTCCTAGGATAAAATCTAAATGGATTCCAAGAATTTTATGAAGTGTTTGATGATTATAGGCACTTTCTGCCTAAGAACCATAGTTATGAGATTACAAACAAAGCAAAGTTCCAATGGCGTAAAGAAGAAAACGAAAAAACACCACGAAGAATGACACCTGCGCCTATGGAAGTTGGAATATATTAGAATCGTCAAGGTACACAAATTATTTATGTATGACCTATTATATAAAATCTTTGGTTTATTTCATAGTATTAATTTTCATTTTGTCCCGTAATTAGTGTTAATTCCAATTTGTTGATGTTTCATGAATGTTGTTAAAGACACGGAATGAAGCTTCCACGAGGAATGAAAGTTACCCCACGATCAATTCAGTAGATTTCCATACTCTGAGCACCTGAAATAGTTCATTTGTTTGATACAGACAATGTATGTCGGGAAGAACATATGGTGTATAGGAGAATATTAGATGGAAGGGTGACAAAGAAGGAATTGGAAAGATTTGTTGTGACATCAGAAGCTAATCACAGAGTGTTATTATTAATCCTAATGGCGATGGTCATGAACAAATACTAGTCTTCTTGGTTATTGGCCGGGCAACAAAATATTGTAAAGGAGGTCATTTGAAAAATTAGGTTTTCGACGAAAACCCCGTCAGAACATACAAAATATCTTAACTAAAAGGTGATTTTGGTGAGTTAAAACACATGATTGGCATACATTCATTAAGGTAATTAGTAGGTTATAATATATTTTCTTATTGGTACATTTTTTGGAAACAAATGATAATTATTTGTTTTTGTTCTGATATGTTCTACCTTTATCTCTCTAGGACGACTTTGAGAACAACATAAAACAAATTGTTTATGTACTTGGAAAATACATGAGGTAAATATTGTTTTATAAATGTACTTCTTATGTATGGCAAGAAAAACAATATATGCCTTGATATTTTTTGATTGCATTGACGGTATGCATTATTTATCATCAAAGAAATCCATAAAGAAGATATAAGATATTGGAAGAGAAATTCCCCGACTAAATGTATCAATGCAAAAGCATCTACACCTCCAACACATTTTCAATGAACAGAACACTACCTCATACACCAGATTGAGGAGATTAATTATATTAGACAATACACAAAGGTCGATGGATGGTGGAGAAATGTTGGAGTCACTGAAGGCTTTTGCTAGATAAAGATCACGTTCGAGGAGGTTCTATGGATTTGAGGATATATGGTATATCAATGCATGGTGTATATTAGATCAATATCTACCTAAATTAGTGAAAATATAGATGTGCCTCGCATTTGGCATCTGACTCCATCAACAAATTTGAAGGTGAGGTCCTATTATGGGGAAAAGGTAAATGGGGGCGTGAAAGGTAATTATTAGATGTTGATGTAGATTTAATATATTACAAATCTATTAAATTATTCATTTATTAACAACTAATTAATGATATTAAATTTTATGTTATCATATAGTTGCTTGAGTGGGATGCTTTACATTTATACATTACCGACAACCTTGATTGGATGGAGCGTGGATAGAATATATTGATGAATACTTCGGTAGGTTATCATAGGAAGGGGTGAGTAATATGATTAAAATAGCGCATCATCATCGAGGATCAATTTCCTGATCTTACATCAAAGGGAAGTTAGTTTAGCCTTTGGTTTAAAGATAAACAAGCAAGTTAAAAAATTTACCCACATTTTCCTAGTTTTTCCCCAAATTTTTCATGTATTTGGTTTGTTTAGTATTGAAATATATATATTTAGTAAGTCCTATATGAAGATTATTAATTCTGAATTATTTTTTACTTGTTGTCCATGTTGCGGTTCAGAAACATCACAAGCCTATGTGGTGTAATGGTCATAGAATTTTTGTATCAAAATGTTGAATGATAAGATAAAAACCTCAGTTGTGGGATAACTTGAGTGTTTAATTTCACCAACATTTCCTCTAGAAATTGTGAAATCCGTAGAAATGGCAGAATAAATTGCTAGCCATTTTGGAGGATATAATTGAGTGTAGTTTTAATTCCTTTAAAATAGTTTTGTTCTTGATTCAATGGTATAGGCTACGGATGCATGAGCGTGATCATGAAAGAGCATTGATTATGATAATGGATTTACCATGGTTAATACAAGGCATTTGAACCGGGTACAGAGAATTATGTTCTTACAAGTCAATGTGAGAAAGTATTTTACTCGGAGGTACCTAGTAAAGAAGGTTGGTCATATGTTATTAGATATACTCCAAGAGGAAGACCAGTAAAACAATCATGTAGTCAAGGATGAAAATAATAACGAGGAAAGAAGATCCATGATTATCTGAATCGGAGAAGGTGGCTCATGTAGTCAATGTGTATGTCAGGGTGAAGAAGTTGATCATCAAATGTAGGAGATGATGATCCTCATTGTGATATAGATAACTATAGTAGAGAAAATGGCGTTGTATATGATGATGTTGATAGGAATGGGCCTTTCATAATGTCGATTTTAGACGGATCACGTCTGGATATTGTATTTGGATGAAAGAAGATAGTGATATTTAATTGTTGAAAAAGAAAGAGGTATGTGTTTATATCTTTTATATGATCTTTGTATATCTTTATATGTTTTTATTTTTTTTGGAAAGGAGATGAACTTTCCTGACCTTTTCTTGATATATGCTAAGGACATGGTTCTAAGAAGTGGGAGGCCATTTATTTTTTTGTAGGCTACATGCAGCAACATTATGGATCTAATTTTAATCATGTATTTTATTGTTGGGCCCTCGAAACCCGATGTGCCAAGGCTCAGATCAATAGGTCATTTTTGTCATGGCAATCGCGCCCAATGGTATATATTTGATCTAAAGTTAGTTCATTTCCTTTTTCCTTTCTCATTTAGTCTCTTTGATCCATCAAATCAACCCATAATCTATTTTCCATCTACAAAAAACTATTGCAATAACTAAGATGTGATAGGCTTGACCCTATAATAGTCTAGGGGCAAATTCTAGCACTAACAGGATTACTCATTCCCTTTTGTATGGGATCCCCCCTTCAGATTGTCCCCATTTTAGAGGATAAATTCTAGGATATACTTGTATTAAAAGTTGTGGGATTAAGAGTTCCATGAGGGGCATTTTATTTTAAAACCTCAAAATGTAAATGTAATTATTAGTTACTATTTTATGTTCATAAACAAGTCTATGAAAATGTATCCCTCATGGATATTCTCATGGGGATATATTACAAGGTTTTTGGATACCTATGCCTACCCTTTTGGCAAGGGACATCCTTTATTTTTAGAAGATGTGTAGGGGACCCTTTTTTGGAAAGGGGAATTCTTTATTTTTTAGAAGGTGCATTGGGGACCCTTTTATAAAGGATAGTTTGAAAACATCATTGATCAAGGTATGTGTAAGGGACCCTTTAACAATGGATGGTTTAAAAAATGTCCTTGATCCACCCCTATGCATAACCTAAGAAGCGATACAATGGATAGATCCAAAGAATCTTAAGGAGGGCCCTAAAGGAACATAAGATATAAGAATCATCCCACTAAATGTTTTTAATAAGAGGGTTCATCACTAAATCATCTATTACGAGGGTTATTATTCATTGTGTTTCATTCCTATATAAGTTATTATATACAAGATTGAAAATTTATCCAAAACTAGGTTGATTTTTTTTGCATATTTTGCAAAATATTAAGGAATGATATTTTACATGGAAGGAAATGAGGTAATTCATTAGAGCCTATGGATTAGCCTTTTGAGATGCATAGGGTGGATCATGAAGACCTTTCATGGAGAAAGGATGGACTATCACTGTCATATTGCAACCCTATTCGATAATGGATAGAAAACTCTTGTGGCTGCACATGCCAATATTGCCATCATATTTTTTCTCTCATTCATCTTTGTGAGTTTGATTCTATATTTTGTCATGATTTAATATTTGTGCCAGTTCATGATAAATTTTTACTTGACCTATATTTTTTTTTTTTTTTTTGTTTTATGATGAAGCACATAGGTAGGTATCAAGGAACGTTGTTAGTTTGGCTTCATTGGTTGTATAATTATGCTTTTACACTTTCATTTTCGTATGTCAAGTAGATTAGGGTAAAGAGAATAAGTCATTGAGAGCATTAAATAAGAAGACTAAAATTAATATTTGAGTAATATTTATTTCTTTCATGTGTCATTACATATTTTCTGTTGAATTGTTGTCGTATGCCTTTTCCTTGCAATACAAATTTTGGACTCTTGATGACATGTATATATGCAAAGAGAAAGGAAAAATAAGAGAATGAGTATGTGGTATTTAGGGATGTGGTATGTATCCATCCTACAAAATTATCTTTCATCCTCCAACCTCTTTTTTAGGTACAACCATAGATTTTAAAGTTTTCATGCACTTTTATCTTCCTTAAAAGAAGATGCTCCCAAGTTGGATATAAATGTTATCCCCTCATATGTCATAAGGTTAGCAGCTTGTAATTTTCGTGATTTGCAACATGATATCTATGGATTTCTTGATGGATTGGGTGTATGGAAATTCATTTATTTCTTGAAAATTATGCTTGCACCTTGCCTCATGCTCTTGTCATCATGGAATTATTCCCTGCACATGTGTATTGAGATATATTCATTGCATTAGTATTATATGATGATGTATGCTTCTTGTGTAGGAACACTCTATTGACTTTGGGTTTATTTAAAGCATGAATTGCATCTAGGTATAGTTTGCATCACACTCTTAGAGATCATTTTTCATATAGACTCGTTTTGCATGGTTCAAGTCTTTTGGAGTTTATTTGATATGGTTTGGGTTGGTTTGAGCCTCATAGTGTGTGTGTTCCCAAGAATAATTGGATATTATTGACACATGGATCACTTTATGATGGCATTTTCTATTACTATTAGCAAATAAATCCTCTTTTTTATACCATTTATTGTAATCCTAGCCCTCATAGCTAACTTCCCATGTTGACTTAGCTGGAAGCTTGTCATATGAGTTACCATGCTTGTGTATCTGAGTTTTTCACTTAGAATTGGTTGTTGATATAGATTAGGATTTCATGTGGAGTTCTCACCTTTTTTTGTACATGGATATCATGCATGCTTCTTGAGCTTATGATAGATAATCTTATGGTTTTAGGTTGAATTATCATGATTTTATTAATGTAGGCCTATAAATTGTACCCTTATTTTGTATGGTAACTATTTTCAATTAGATGGAGTTGTGATGGGGTTTAATATAATTTTTAGTGGATGTCTCCCCTTTTTTGTAACATGTGTTGAGGCAAGAATGCATTTTAATAATATGTCATGGATTGAAGAGGATTGAACACCTTCCTAGAGTGCATATCCTTGCATACTCATGGATTTGGGAAAACAACTTATATGGTTTTACAAATGTAATGCATTGGTTTGGAGCCTAATTTAAGGATATTTATGACTTATCTAACCACCCTACCATTCTTCTCTAGGTTGCACATCCTATCAATCATTGATGTGAGATGTGGCACCGTGGCCCCAATGAAGTTAGTTAGTTACTTCAGTTTATTTCACATAGCTCTTCACTTTCACATGATTTGTGGTATACTTGATAGAAGGAAGTGGTTATAATATGTGTCAACCACTTGTACTAGTGAATATTCTTAGAAAATTGAATCATGAGAGATAACAAAGAGATGACCCCCCAACCCACTTTTATTCTTATTATTCTTTCTTGCAAATTTCAGCCTCAATTGCTTGCTTATTAACGATGGAGTTGTGCAACCTCGAGACATGAAAATAACTTTCAAGCTTGGTATTTTATGTTAGTCTTTGATCTCTCATGACATGTCTACTCTGTTTTAAGTGTCATGAAAACTACGATGATATAACATATGATGAATTGTTACAGTGGTATATCCAATCTCCAAGAACATGGATAAAATACAAATAGTCTTAGGACCCTAATTTTAGGTTATAGTGTGTCATATATCCACCACCTATTAAGAGGCGTGACACAACGAGGGGTAAATATGTTTCTTGGGGGAATCGAACCTTGGTGGGGACAACAATAATACCCCATTTCATTGACTCAACAATCCCCTTTGATAGATAAATACTAATAAGGTAAAAAAAAAATTGTCTTACCTCTCTCTTTTGCATTTGACAAAAAATACAAGGCCATCCTCACTATGTCCTTACATCCCAAATCTTGCTATCATTGATCCATGTGACCATGTTTCTAGAGGAATTTGATAAAAGAATTAGTTGATGGTCACAATACTTTTCATTTGGAATACATGTTTGTAAGGAATTACCTACACAAACATTAGACTCAAACCACTTGTAATTATGTCATCATGGATCCTTTACTATGTTGCAGTCTTTCTAAATGAGCATATGATGGAAGGATAATCACCATTGTAGCAACATTGTGATTTGCATTGGAAATTACATTTAATTCAACAATGGAAAAACCTCATTGACATGTCAAATCCACCCAACAATCATAGAATTCCATAAGATTAAATATCTTTTATGGATTTTATCACACATGTTGATAAATATCTATAACCCACACTTTGCTTATATCTCTACAAGTAAATTAACATGAACATGTTGAAATTCCATTTCTGAGTATGCAATAATAGATCTTCTTTCCTTCTTGCAAATGTCCAAAACAAACACATTCCTAAAGCATGTTTAATACAATGATATAGTTAGGCACAACACTATCCAATTGCATATTATGAACTAGTTATATAAGCTCACTGACATATTTATTATGAGCATACCTTTCAATTATTATATTCTTATATGACACCAAATTTATTTTTAGACATTTTGTTGGTATTTTTTTATAACTAAAACTAGAGATTTGGTATTATCAAAAGGTTGTCATTATGCTAGAAAACACAATTACATGGGATAGTTTTATCCCTAATTTTGGATGATAAGATAGTCATCGCAACAAAGAATATTTTTAACGAAACATTGTGTTTTTTTTGTCATGCAATTCCACCCATTCAAAGGAAACAACAAATTATGTTTAAACCATGTTGTAGAATCTAAAATATTTATTAGAAATTGTTTCTCTTTTTGGAGCTATGTAGGCTAGGAATCAAGCTCCAACACCTTAAATTAACCATTTGTCAAGACACACATAACTAGAAGTATCTTTGAGTATCACTTTAATATCACTTGTATGCTTAAAAGATAGGATCATACACAACTTTCCTTAATCCACCATTTAGTAAAATCCTCATAGATATTCATCATTTATTTATCGTGTTGAAATCTCAGGGTGTATGGATCCAAGACAGGAATCAACCTCTATAAGATGAGTTTCTATGCTGCCTTCTCATGAGGTGCACTATTACAATTTTTAATGGGAGGTGTAGATTATTGGTTGTGGGACCCAAACCTCTATATCAAATACATATTTAGTATTATGTGTCTTCACCACATAGCCTCGAACCCTCTTTCCCATTGAACCCTCTATGCCCAATCCATAGTTAGGTTGAGTACTCCTATCTAAAACTTAATACCTTGTTTATGATGGGATAAGATAAGTATCAGTCTAGTCATAGCTCATTTGATTTTCTAACACTATGCTCTATGTCGTGATTATTTGTTACAAAAGTGTGGTCAAATATTGCATATATGAATATAATATATATTATATATTATATATAATATATATAATATAAGCTATATATTATGCCTAATATATAATATATATTATATATATTATATAATATATATAATATATATTATATATATTATATATATTATATATAATATGTATATAATATATATTATATATATAATATATATAACATAAAATAGAAAATAACAAAGAAACAAAACTAAAATATATATCAAAATGAAATTTCAAATGCCAAATATAACCACATGACTTGCGCGTAGCTAGGGCACTCACGCACAGTCCACTCGTGTGCAGAGCAGAGCACTCATGCACAGTGCACCACATGCATGCAGAGCTCTCACGCACAGCTCGGGAGTTGGAAATGGCTAGGGCACGGGTGGAGCACATGGAGGCAGCGCCTAGGGAGGACGCAGAAGTGGAGGCAAAAAGGAGGCGAGAAGGAGGGAGAGGCACGCATGGGTGGAGAGGTGGCAGAAGGGAGGGAGAGAACACACGGTTGGGAGGAAGGAGGCCAAGAAGGAGGAGAGGTGCATGTCACGGTTGGAGGGAGAAGGAGGGCGAGAATGAAGGTAACCATCTCAAACAATCCATCTACCGTAACATTTAATTCTTTAAATATATGACAACAAGAAAAATTCCCTATCCTACTCAAAAGCTCTTTGATCATCCTAATGAGATGATCTAGGGCCAAAATTAAATGCATGTTGTACCCTAAATACAATTGATCACAAGTTGAGAATCAACAAAAAAACTACAAGTCGTGGATGTCTTTCCTATAGAAATATCCATTGGAAAAGGATAGCCTTAACCTAAACCATGTTATTGGGCCAAAGCCTAAACCACATGAAAGGAAAAGGAATAACGATGAGAAAGGAATGGATACCTTCTACCTCCACTTCCCAATATATCCTTCAAATGCCCCATTGAAGAACCCCCATGGCCTACACATGACTATCTAAAGTTGCCTAGTCTACCTTGAGGTCTTGACTTTGTCCTTCTTAAAATTTGAAAGCCAATTTGATTATGTATAAAATATATAAGGAGAGATCAACACATCCTCAAATAGCATACCATTCCTAGATCTCCAAATAGCCCAACAAAACAATAAAGTCAGTGCTTCAAACCACAAGGGTGATTGTTGCATCCCACCCTCCCAACAAGAAGAGACAACTATCATATATGAAAGATTTGACTCTAAAGAACATATGCACAATGGACATTAACCAATATCTTAAAGACAAATTTAATGAAGTTGTCCCAAGCAATGACTTTGTTTGAAAGAGCCTACATTTAATGGTGCCCTGATCTTCCAAAACTTATCCCAACACCAAAGAGAATTAATATGTGAATTAACCATCTTTACCCTGTTCAAAATGATACAAAAATTAGTAAACATGGCTCTTTGGCTAAAAGCGTCATCAAGTTCATTTGGAACACTTTCCCAGACGACATCAAAGACATAATATTAGTTCTTTTCAAACATCATCTCTTCGATGGGAATGTTCTTTGTATTTAGAAGGAAAAGAAATGATGATGCTATTGACGAGGACCAATGCCTTGAAAAATAGGAACCCCAATAGCAGAGAGTGGGCCCATGCCCCTCCATAAAAAATGATGGAGACAAATATAAAAGATCCTTGGTTCCGGTATGCGTAGTTAGTCAGGAATCTTCTCCTCTTTACCTAATATCAGTGCATGAAAAATGCTAATAATAACATGGTAGAGAATCACTTGTGCTCCACCCTCCATGAAGAGTAATATTCATCTAACCTTCTTGATGATGAACATTGAGATGAGAGTACCTAATTTTATGAATCCACCCATAATGATCATGTATTATAATGAAGTGTTGTTCCCCATGATCATTTGTGGCTTGGTTCTCCTCTTCACAGAGTATCTTAAAGCATCATACACTGACTTCACTAGATGAATTATCAATACTTCACTATCAATAATATTCACTCCTCCACATTAATGTAATTGGAATATATTTAGTGATATTTTCATGTGATATCCCCCATGTTGATGTCGTGTATTCCCATGAAATACCAAGAAGTATCCCATAGGTTTGATAGAAAAGTGGTGAACTTGGAGGTCGATGGAACCAAACAAAGGCCCAACCTCAATGATCCTCTTTGGTGATGATTTAAGAAGTATAATGGAGGGATATCTATTTGATCCATTAACATTTTTCTCACATCCAAAGTCAAATTTAAAGGATGATAATCGATCTAGAGTGTCTCCTCACTCATATATGTTTTGGTTTCTCTCCACCATTGTATTGAATTTGGTATATGAATTGAATTAATTTGCAATTACAAGAAAATCCATATACCCAACCATCACATTCATTATAAGTGAGAAACCTATAAGAAGAGGATATTAAAAAAAAAATTACAAAAAAAAAAAAAAAAAAAAAAAAAAAAAAAAAAAAAAAAAAACTAAATAAATAAATAAAAACATCCACCATTATAGTAGGTTTATAATGGTATTGGCATATATGAGTGACCCCCCTTATGTGTTGTAAATTGTAGGAAGGAGGAGGGGCCACCCTTCCATACAAATTATCATTGATTCCACATGGATGGGAGACTATCCGCATGCATCGAAAGAATATCCACATGCCTTGTAATTGTGGCCATGTGGAGAGGTGATATATAAGACCCCCCCCCTTACATATGGTAGTAGGTGTAATACCATGCCAATTGAAAATGGTTTCAATGTTGGACATGCTTGCCCGATCGGATGGATGGAGTGGTGACCCATCCATGTTGTCTTTATACGGACTTTAGGATGCCTTGGGTGCACAACTGGATGTGGGGACCCAAAGGAGCAAATCATCCCATGACTTGTAGTTTTTCCTTCAGATGGATTGAGACACAACTTGATGCATCGACCCACTTGGGCACACTTCAGGTATGCTTCCAATCTAACAATTAAAGGCTTTGGAAGCTCCTCAATTCCACTACAAGGGTCCTTTAGGTGACATAGGAATTAGATGAATAGGAAGAGTGAGCCATGTGTAGCAAGCTACAAAGGCATCTAGATCAGAGGAATAAATGTGGCATCTAAAATCTATAAGCATGTGGGATCAGAGGAAGAAATGTGGCATCTAAAATCTATAAGCATGTGGTTCCAATCTAGTGATAAAGGATACCTTATTCTTCCATCAACAAGTTAAAGATAGAGTTAGGAAAAGAATGTCAAAGAAATATCCTTAGAATATGGCTTATGTTTGAGATAATTCCTAGAAATCAAGGAGGCATCTAGAAAAAACTTTAAGAATTTGTAATCCAAACACAAGGAGGAGGATCCTCGGTCCACTACTACAATGCTGCAAAACCTAAGTTATTTCCTTGACCATGGACAAGACCTAAGTTCCATACATGGACTATATTGCAACTTATGCAACTTTACGAAACTTTATGCAACTATATGACAGATAGGTGTGGCAATTTCAACTTTATGCAACTAAATGCAACTATATGCAACTGTGTTGGTACCAAAAACGTATATTGTCATGATAAATTATCTTCTTATTTTAACGAGTGTAGGTACCACCAAATAGGTATCTTTCGGATCTATCTTCCTCGAGTGATGAAAGTGAGACGTGTTGTACTAGATCTACCAGTTCTAGATCAACTAGGTTGGAAAAGGTAAGGAAAAGATTTTGTACCCGCATGCAATTTTTTATTGCCAATGGAGGGTCATGTAATTATGATGATGAGAGCATAGGTGACATTGAGTTTCCCTTGAGGTATAAACATCTAGTGCAACGATGGGAACCTAAGGAGCTACCTGAAGTGGACACAGATTTCTTCATCGGTGGGAGGATGTATCGCATTGCTCCTTTGTCCCTACATGGATTGGGGTTATTTTCCATGGATGGAATAAAGGTCAGCTATGGAACTATAAATAAATTGATGGAGTATGTCGAACCATTATACAAATACAATCACTGGTTGATGTTGGTCCGATATATGCAAAGTATGCGGAGAGACGGAGTTGCCGCAAATTATATACAACTACTAGATAACAATCAAAATAAAGGGGCAACTATGTATAATGATGGAAGGACAAAAGCTATTGGAAACATTGCAGGCTTTATAAATAGTACATGTCCAGTGGCAACAACTAAGAAACGGAATTGCATATTTGAGGCACGCGAAGGAAATTGTATATTTGTATGTGCAACAAAAACAATAGTTCCAGGTGAAGAGTTGTTGATCGATTACAACTTAAATCGAATAAATGGAGAGGGTGACCGTGGAAAGACACCCACTTCACTTCAGCAGGTAAAAGTTAAATACAGTAAAAAATTATGACTAAAACAACTAAATTTCATAAATTTCACTATTTTTTTTTTCTGTTATTACTAAAATAATTCATTTTCTTAATGTTACAGGTGAATTTCCTAATTTTTATTGATTGATTTATTGTGTCAACATCTATCCAGGGTGACCATGGTAGAAAATCACCCGATACATCTCTCCAGGGTGACCGTGGCAAGACACTCGCAGTGCCTCAACAGGTAAATGTTAAATACAGTAAAAACTTATAACTACAACAACCAAATTTCAGAAATTTCATTATTTTGTTTTCTGTTATTACTGCAATATTTAATTTTCTTAATGTTACAGGTGAATTTCATAACTTTTATTGATTGATTTATTGTGTCAACATCTGTCCAGGGTGACTGTGGTAGAAAATCACCCGATACATCTCTCCAGGGTGACCATGGAAAGGCACCCACTGTGCCTCAACAAGTAAATGTTAAATACAGTAACAACTTATGATTACAACAACTAAAATTTTGAAATTTCGTTATTTTTTTTTTTCTGATATTACTCCAATATTTCATTTTTTAAATGTTACAGGTGAATTTCATAACTTTTGTTGATTGATTTATTGTGTCAACTTCTGTCCAGGGTGATCATGTCCGAGTTTCACCCGCTACATCTCTCTAGGGTGACCGTGGAAAGGCACCCACAGTGCCTCACCAGGTAAATTTTAAATACAGTAACAACTTATGACTACAACAACTAAATTTATGAAATTTCATTATTTGTTTTTTGATATTACTCCAATATTTCAATTTTTAAATGTTACAGGTGATTTTCATAACTTTTGTTGATTGATTTATTGTGTCAACTTCTATCCAGGGTGACTGTGTCCGAGTTTCACCCGCTACATCTCTCCAGGGTGACCGTGGAAAGGCACCCGCAGTGCCTCACCAGGTAAATGCTAAATACAATAACAACTTATGACTACAACAACTAAATTTCTGAAATTTTGTTATTGTTTTTCTGATATTACTGCAATATTTCATTTTTTTTTTATTGTTCGAGGTGAATTTCATAACTTTTGTTGATTGATTTATTATGCCAACATATGTCCAGGCTCCCATAGAGGATATTGATGAGGACAAAATATTTTATTCGACAAACCCAATGACAACTATAACGAAGGCCTTGAAGAAGGCTAACATGGAATATCTAGGTTTGATTAGCAAAAGACCTCTGACACAAGAGGACATGGCAAGAATTGTAGAGCTACAAACTACAATAACTAATTATGGGGTAAGTGGCAACTTTACATATTTTTATTAGCTATGAAAATTTAATATCCATTTTTTAGTTTTATATGTTGTATAT
>SNQJ01S0059400.1:15890-50939 GCA_010110895.2 Picea sitchensis
CTCAAGGAAACAAAAGTTTCAAGTGTTATGTTATCCAACTCCTTCATTGTATCAAAGGTTTAGCCATTGTGTATCATAAGAAATTTGCTTTGATTTCAAATGAAATTTCAATTTTCATTAGATTTAATATTGATACATTACAATTCTTGGTATCCTTACTTCTACTCCAACTTCATGATAACACATGCTTACAATATTTGGTTGGTTAATGCCTTGATTATTTCTAGGGGATATATATTACAATATATTAGAATATTACAATGTAAAAGTAATGCCATATTACAATGTAATATGGAATTACCATATTACATTGTAATATGGATTACCATATTACAATGTAAAAGTAATGCCATATTACAATGTAATATGGCATTACCATATTACATTGTAATATGGCTTACCATATTACATGTAATTTTTTTTTTTTTTTAAACCTACTGTAATCGTCGCAATATCGACGGACTTTCGTCGGAATTTTTTTACCATAACCGTTGCTATAGAGACAAATTTTTGTCGCATATAAAACAAGTCCGTCGTAAATATAGTTTTGAGAAAGAGCACTCATCGATATTACCACGAAATTTTGTCGCAAGTTGCGACGAAATTTCGTCGCACATTCAGCAACTGCGTCGCAAGTTATTGGCTTGGCACATTTCTTCGTTGGTTTTGCGAAGAAATTGCATCGTAATTGTGACGATGAAGAAGGTTAAACAATATTGAAGTTGCTGACACGTGGCTAGCTAATTTCGTTGATTTTTCCATGCACACCTGGATCGTGGATATAGCGATGAAATTATTACGACAAAAAAAAACTCTGCGGTCGTGGAAATTGCGATGGATAAGTGTGGCAATATCAACGAACAACCGTCGCAAATTTGGTCATATGTACTAGTGTTAACAACCTCAAATTCTTCTTCTGTCAAATTTCCATGAGCACTCATATATGTCTGGGTAAGTCTTCCACATAGGGTTATCAACTTTCCTCTAAATAATCCTATTCCTCCTAATGAAGGAATCATAGCAGGCTTTCCTAAAATTTCCCAAGTTCTTTCTATCATAACATTAACCTTTGTTTCCTCATCCAGAACACAGTCTATGTCGAAGTCTCCTATTCTTGTTTCGATGCACTTTTTCTCTTTGAAGATCTCTGATATGTTGATATCTCTGTGGTCATTTGGGGTTTCTTTTATTTCTTAGAATACAATCTCTAATCCTTTCTGGGGTTCTTCCATAGTCTCATTTTTTTGGCCTTTCTCAGGTTTTTCTTATCTCATATTCATTATTTCAACCTTAGCAATCATTCCAGGGAAATCCAGAACATCATGGTCCATAGCTTTACAACAAAGACAACTAGGTCATCTATCAGGGAAATCCTTAACAAGATGGACCAACCTTCTGCAGCTATAACAAAGGGTTAATCCTCTTTTTCTCTTAAAGGATCCCCAACCTTTCTTGTACTGCACACTAGGATCATAGTAACTAACCTGTAAAAAATTCTTCCTAGGATCCTGCATCCATTTGTTAGTCCAAAAATTCTTTCTATGCATAGGAATAACATATGTTTCATTATTTCTATTAGATCTACTCATATCAAATCTTCTTTCTTCTAATTCTGCCCTAGTTTTTAGACTAGGACAAAATTTATCAAACGTACCTAGATCCATAATTTTGAAACAAAAATTTCCACTTATCTTACCTTTATCAAAGAACAAAGCTTTCAGATCTTACCTCTTTAATAAAAACATTTCATTGATCTTACCTCTATCAGAGCACAAATCTTTCATATATTACCTCTTTTCTTCAGATCTGCCTCCATGGAACTTTGTAAATCAAGGAGAACATTGCGCACTAAAGCAACATATCTATGCACAACACTTTCTTTCCTTTCCTCAGTTCCAAACAAACACAGTTTCAAGTCCTGACAACATAACTATTTTTGTCACAGGGGCAGACCCAGGGTTCAACGCTTCAAAAACACACCAAAAAAACCCTAACTACCAGCCCTTTCTAAAACACCTGCGAAGCAGATGAAGTCTCACCCGAGGTAGAGGCAGGGGTGGTTGCAGGACTCCAGTGTCTGCAAACTTAGATGGGACACAAATATCTGATTACAATAATCTAACAAAGAATTTAGCAGATGCCATTCATTAGTACTTAACCTTTGTCTGAAGCGCAAATAAACCCTAATTACAACACACCACAATATTCAACAAGATTCAACACATTTAAGCACTTAGCATTAAGAAAGAGATTAGATCTAGCATTCATTCACATTATTGAGCACTAAGCTATTATATCAGATGCTTATAACATTCATAAAGATAACAACACTAAGAATAAATCACATCAAAGGCACAACGCAATAATCAAAATGCACAAAACAACCATAACACAGGATATACGTGGTTCACCCCCAGCCTGGGGCTACGTCCACCAAATCTTCATATTCTTTATTATCTTCTATCAATCATCTACATGCATAGAGCCACAAGGTCCTACTCCGCATAGGATAGGATATCTATGTGCACCTTGCCAGATCCTCCTTCCCCAAGATAGGTTACAACACAAAGCCTTTACACAATCTCTTACAATCACTTGCTCTTAGCCTTGCAAGTTTCACATAATATGCACAAAGCATGTACAACTATCACTTTCACTTAGAACATCATCACACTGATGCCTATATTTATTGTCTCCTCTTACATCGCCTAGAAATCTATATATACATTACAAAATGGGCCTAAACATGGGTAAACCCATGGGCCGACATCCCCATACCCGTTACATAAGCCTAAAACCCTAAAATCACTAAAAAGGGGCCAATATTCCACGATCTTTGCTTCGAATTGTGCTCTGCCTTCAACATCCTATCGAATTCCCAAATAGGTCAAACCTAACCAAGGATCTCCAAAACTTGGTCAAGGGCCAATAGTTGTAACCTAGCGAACAACCATGAGAAAAAACAAAACATTCTTGCAGTCCCTTTTGGGCTTGGAATACAAGCAAAACAATCAAGTTCGATTTATCAATGGTGGAAATCCCAGGAGCAGTTCAGATCAACAGCTCTCGTGCACTCAGAATGTCAAATTTGCATGAGTTTTAATGACCAGAAGGAAGCCCCAGAGTTGCATATCAAGCCCCACATGTCCCTCCAGATTAGACGACCACGATTTAATTCGGTACTTCTAGACTTTTGTCTTCGGGAGTTTCAGCTTCTTCACTCTTGTTTTCCTACGAAGTACTTTCTCCCAGAGTGTGTGGATCTCTGTCATGTGTCCCTCAAGATCAAAGATCGTGGCTCCTTTCCAAAGAATTCATTTCGAGATGCCATGTCACTTAGGCTCATACTACTCCGTTAGTTATCACAACTCTGTATGAAGACCCCCCCCCTGAAACTGTGAAAGCGTAGACACTTGGCACTCGTTAGTTCAGAAGAATGGCGCTCATCCATCAGAAACATGTGGCACTCAATGCAGGCACCTTTAGGCATTTCATTCACTCATTTTTTAGTGACACATGTCAGTTGCATTATGTGACACATAAAAATCCATGACATCATATGACATCAGGCCACCATGTCACTTCACATCCACGTCCTCTCGAAGATTTCCAAGAACAACATTCATAAGCTCCTGAGGCCTGAAGCCCGAACTCCTAAAGTGATCATGGACCGTTGATCTCAAATCAACAAGAACCATTAATCCTTGCAGTAGGTAAATATCACCCAGATCACAAATTGTAATTAGATCGACGACCACACTTTATTGCGTGAACGTAAACTGCATGAACCTTAATTTTCCAAAGCGGTCCCGCAATTGGAACCATGGTATTGTTGCAAGGGTACGTGGCAGATTGTGGGGGATTGTGGACCCAAAAGAGATGTGGACCCAAACCAACCTATACAACTTCCAAAATCACATTCTTATATGACATTAGGTCACCACGTCACCTCCACTCACACTCCCGCTCCGGCTCAAATTTCGCCACCTGCTCCCCTGACTACTCCCCATATCACCTATCACCTCCATGCATATTGTTTTCTTATTGGACACTCACCTCCATGTATTCCTGTTCACAACCAGATCATCACATTGAAAGAAGGTATAAGGGTCAATTATAGTCAATATGGAGTGCACTTAGCTTCTGAAATCTCAGACACAGAAAACGAGTTAATTCTTAGTCACAGGTCGACACATATTTGTTCCAGAACACTTCAACATACTACCTCTTCCTCAAGAAGAGATATTCTCATGTAGCCATTTGTCTCCATTGGCCTCCAACAACTTGTTGGCATGCCATTACTCAACACAGATCTCTGATCTGTCACTCCAAGGCCTATTTTCTTCCAATTCAGTTCCTCCAATGCATGCATCGGTTCTGTCTCAGAGACAGTAGTAGTTTTTAATTGATTAATTCCAACATTTTCTTAGATTGGATACAAGAGTGGTCTTCTGTGTGTGATAAGAACCACTCTTGTTCATTAATTCAAGTTTCATAGTCAAGTTAATAATTTGTCTTATGAACAGATGCCTAAAATTAGGTCTCAGTCCCCTAAGGACGAGAACATCTTCAACTCTATTAAATAGGGGGTCTTTGAATGTTTTGAGGGTCATATTTTTTAGGAAAGGATAACACTACTTCAAACTGGTTGGACCCATTCTATGCATGGATTGAATCTCTCTACCTGGTGAACATACTCTTGATGACAGTGTTTCATTCAAATCTTCATGTGTTTTTATTCTCATCTTGAATACAGATTTTTTATTTGTGCAATGTACATTTCATTTCCTTTCAGCTATTGTATAAATTATTTTTACTGATATGCATCCTGTCAAACAACTAATGCTTTGGTGAAGATTTTTTTTTAATGCTACCTGTGGGAGTAATTGTGTTTTTGATACATGTTTAATGTCTTGAAATGATATTTTAAGTATTGAACTTCTTGCATCATATTATTCATCAAGTAGTCTGTTGTTTCCCTTTGTTTTCTATTATTTCACTGGTCTGTCATTAGTGTGCCACCAACCAAGGATGAACCTCATCCATATCATTCTACCAAACCAATCTTGATTTTGTCTTGATAGAATAACCCTCTAACCAACCAAAAAAAAGTTAAAAGAAACAATCATTCTAAACTAATAGGTGGCCTAGATTTTCCATTTAGCAGTCAGGTGCAGAACTCAGGAGCAACATCTTCTGGCTCCGTTGCCAGGGAACAGAGTAACGAAATATATTTCCCTGGGAGAATGCCATTGATTATATCTGACCTTTTATGGTGAACAAATTTCAGACATAGATAGACTTCCATATTTTATCTGGCGACTCCACTAAGTAGAAGTTACAAATGAAATACTGACACCCAGAAAGGTATTCAATAGACACAAATATGAAAACAATAAATCTAAGAAGGCTCATTCTAACCCTGAGAATAACAAAATAGTCTCTGATTCAGAAAGGAAACTAAGAAAATCCACCGTAGCTCAAAGATATACTTCCCCCCTCAAGGGTAAATATGCTCACAAAGAGCCTACATATAATCACGATCAAAAGAAACTTGAATTTGCATCCACCCCTGATTCCAACTTCAGTATCCAGTCCTGCATCCACCCCTGTATCTCCCATAAATTTTCATATTCCTATTGTTCAAGACATGACTATTAACATGATGGATGCCATAATTGTTGCTAGATATGCACCCCTAGTTCTTCCTATAGCCTTGTATGCCTTCCCAACCATATATTACATGAAATATTTACCAAGATATAATGGGGAAGGTGAGGTAATTGTTGAGGAATATCTAGTAGCTCTTTATAGCTTTGCAGACAACTTTAAAATTGATTATCCATATGTGTGGATGAGGTTGTTTGTACAAAGTCTAGATGGGGAAGTAAGAAAATGGTTCAGAGGTATTCCCCCAACCTCCATTCCAGATATTGAGGTGTTGGAGGTGTTAGAATCATGATTTTCATGGCTAAGATTAGAGGTTTGTCAACAATTTTGCAAATTCATGCATGTTAGCACCCATATTGTTTTTATGACTTGCATCATATAACATCTCCAAGGGCCAGTTTCAAAAGGAAGATTATCATTTATTTGTTCCATTTTCATTTGCAACTGCGCGCTGCAAAATTTTCTACACGTTGCGCAATGGATTTCGTCATGCAAAGGATTTTGTCGCGCAGTAGGCTGCCACGCATAGGATGTTTTCGCATAGTGGATGTTATCACATAGTGTATTTCATCGTGTAGTGGGATGTTGTCGCACATAGGATGCTTTCGCGCAGTGGATTTTGGTCGTGCAGTGGGATTCTG
The DNA here is from genome assembly GCA_010110895.2 of Picea sitchensis. NCBI lineage: Eukaryota > Viridiplantae > Streptophyta > Pinopsida > Pinales > Pinaceae > Picea > Picea sitchensis. Next base: position 22,202 of record SNQJ01S0059400.1, read on the forward strand.
TCATGCATAGGATTCTTTCGTGCAATGGATTTTCCTGTGCACAGGCTACGGATCACACTGTACAAATGACTATTTTAGTGGTCAACTTCAAGATCACTTTATGACCAAGTGGAGAGGAATTTTTAAAATCCTCGAGAGGTTTTTGAAACAGGTGTCACGTATTGGGAGATTTGAACGAATATTTGAGCCCTATTTTTCATCTTTCATTATTTCCTGTTTGAGACATGTATTCCAGCCATATGGAGATGAATTTCAATAAACCAAGATAGTTTTTTATTTATAACGAGCTTAAATACAAAAACCTCTCTCAATTTCTAAAACTAGTTTTTCATCAGTGAGATATAATGTCATATTTAACACCTATTTTCCTAGTGTGTTGCACAATCCACTACGTGTTTTGTTGTAGGTTACTATTGCATAGCAGACTTGCTTTTCAAGGGTGACAGAGTGTCCAACAGTTCACATGATGGCTCATCACAACCATATGGTCAAATTTTGATCATGATCAATGATTGTAAAGAATATTTTGGTTACGGTTATGATTTGGCAAAGTTGGGTTTTCTATTTTTAGTGAATCCGTTGAAGTTGTTGTTCTATTTCAAAGAAAACGGATCCATGATTCTAGGAGGGAGTAATTCGATCCTAGCAGCCAAGGGTGACATTATATTTCTATATATGGGGATCATTTTCATGTAAACGGGGTTGGTTGGAAAAATTGGTAGACGACATCTATTGTATGTAATCTGAGTTTTGACCGAAATTTAATGCAAAGGTCCTATAACTTGATGAAAAGATTCTAGTTGTAATAGTTGGATGTATTGTTCTTTCTTTCTCTTCATATGTGCTTCTTGTTATCTTTATTTCATATCTTTTTCTGTCTATTTCAGAATGAATTTTCGAACCTGCGGATTCGCTATACAACACTCCTTGTTTGCGCCACTTAGAAAAAATGTTTTCTTCTAAAGATAACTCTGAATTCGCCCATGACAATGCTCCTGAGTTACTTCCTGTAATTTTTCCCACCACACATTACGGTTTTACACTGAAGGTTGTTTCTCACTTAGCCTTATCCTCTCAAGTCCAGTCACTGAGTCATTTGTCCCGTCTTTTCCTCAGACCGAACCCATAGCCCACGTCTTACTTTCTTGCGCCAATATAACCAGAGCCTGTTTTATCAAAGGTACTAAATCTAGCCACCGCTTTCAAAGCCATATCCTATGTGGAGACCACACCTTCTGAGAGAGCCCTCTCCAGATCTAAAAGGCTAGTTTTGGGTCTCAAAGTTGGTTGAAAAAGTTACCTTCGTTGTTTGTTTACCAGCCGAACAGATTTACAGAGTGCTAACAGGATGAAAATTTCATAAAGCAATTGGGAGATAGAAGATATTACCTCTACTACATCACTGATTTTGGGGCCCTAAAGAGAAATACTAGTGAATCTATTTGATATTTCACCAAGAGAGTCAATAATATGTATGGTAGAATCCTAGGTGAGATCAAACCAACTAAAGCCTCTGCCAAGATCACTTAGGATAATGCATTTGATGCAAAGTTCTCCCTCCTCCCGAGAGAGAAGAGATCAACCACACTATTGTCCATGAAAGAAGTATCCATTGAAGTTGAATCTAATATTTTGGCATCAGACAGACTAAAGACTAGATCTGATAAAGAGAAGAAAAAACAGAGAGAGGATACCCCTACCTCCTCTAACTCACCCACATCTGATTGAAATCTTGAGGAAATGACCAAAAATTTGAAGGATCTGAATTCTGAAATAGCTAAGCTAAAATGGGAATCCAAACAACCAAATAGAGATTTCCAAGGAGTTGGTTATAGAAATCAAAATCAGTTCAAAAGGCCTAATGATTCCCCTCAAATAATGAAGATAGAAAGAAGAAATGTTGATGATCAAAGGGTAGTGCCTCCTTTTCAAAAAAATCAGATTGAGGAGATGGATGCAGACAGTGATGTTGTGGATGATATTGTTGTTCTTTTTAATGAAATAGATTACTATACCAGTCACTTAACACAACAAGAATATACGGTAGCACAATTGTCAAATTAGTTTGATGATCATATAGGGGAGGAGGGAGTTATTCAAGTTCAACCCAAGAAGAAATATGATTTGAGGATGAGAGCAGGGGCTCCCAAGGCCACTACCTTCGATAAAAACAAACAAGGTGAAATCCCCCCAAAGCCAAATCCAAGTAGAGGTATGTCAACTAAAGCTCAGTCACCTCCCTCCTCTAAACATGAAGCCCATAAAATAAAGGAATCTGAAAGGCCAACAACCTATTTCATCCTAGAACATGAGCTGAGCAAAATCAAGATCCCTGTTCCTTTGACAGAATTGTTAAAAAATGAACCTTTCAAAAAATCCATCATGAAAGTTCTGCAACCAACTCCTTCTAGTCTATATTCTGATGTCATTAGTCTGCAGGATGAAAACCAATCCATTACCGTGGGCCCACACATTGAACATTTCTCTGATTCTTCTCTTCCATTATATATATCTTTGAATGTCCATGATAAGATCCTGCATAAATGTCTTATGGACTCAGGAGCCTCTCACAATGTCATGCCCAAAATTGTTATGGAAGAACTAGGTCTGGTGATTACCAAGCCTTACCAATATCTATACTCCTTTGATTCTAAGAAATTAAAATGTATGGGATTGATAAAGGATATGGTGGTTTCTTTAGCACAATTACCCATGAAGAGTGTAGTGATGGACATTGTTGTAGTAGAAATTCCCCCAAAGTTTGGCATGCTCTTATCTAGAACTTGGGCTAAAAAGGTTGGAGGATCATGGCAAATGGACCTCACTTATGCCACCATCCCTATGTTTGGAGGAGAACATAGGAGTCTATACATATAGGTAATATTATCCTACATAGTCAGTGACCATCAGAACCCAAGAAATCACCCAATTTATGTTGTCGAGGATGATATTGTCTCATCTGTATTTCATTTAAATGAAGATGAACCTGAAATATCAGTTAGCCAATGCAAAGATTGACCACTGACAGGTCAACAAAACAAAGTATGAAAGATGTATTTCGATAGGTCTTCATCATAGGGAGGATCTAATGTAGGTGTACTCCTTATTTCCCCTTTAGAAGAAGTAATAACCCTCTCTTATAAGCTGGAGTTTGAAACTACTAATAATATAGATGAATATGAAGCTCTGGTATTGGGATTGAGGATTTCCAAAGACATGGCCATTGATTGTCTAGCATTTTTTGGCGATTCTGAGTTGTTCATCAATCAAGTGAGAAACATATATCAAGCCAAGCAATAGAGGCTCAAGAAGTACAAAAATGAGGTAGGGGATCTGATTGATAACTTCTTTCTAGCATTCAACCTTTCCTTTATTCACAGAGAACATAATCATAAGGTAGATTCTCTGGCCTTGGCTACCAACACTTCCAGGCCTCCCATTGGCTCAAATATTAAATATCAGGTGGAAATCAAACATATAACAGCCATACCAGACAACATAAAGAACTGACCAGTCTTTAGTGATGATTTAGAGCTGTAGAGATTTCTACACACCATTGATGAATTCTCCAATATCTCAATTGATCAAGAAAGTCAAGAAAGTGAAGATGAGGAATTAGAAGATCAACAAGCATCTCATCTGCTGAAGGCAATGGTTGGTCATGATTTTGTGGTGCTGAAAACCAACCACATTCTAAGAGGACTAGTTCCATTGGAAAGGTTGTTTGACAATAATGATGTTTAAAAAGGGGCTTCCATGAAGAATCAAGAAGAAGAGATAAAAGATTGCAATATTGGGACCACTGAGAATCCCAATATCATCAAGTTGTCCAAAGCAGTAGCTGCAGAACAAAGGAGAAGGTATGTTAATCTCTTTAAAAAAAAATCTAATATTTTTTCATGGTCCTATGAAGATTTGAAGACATTTGACACTGACATCATCCAACAAAAGATCCCTCTAAAGACCGGCTCCAAGCCATTCAGACAAAAGATTCGACAATTTAATCCGATGTTAATGTCCATAATTGAGAAAGAGATGAAAGGAATGTTGGATGCCAAGATTACTGTACCATTGAGGTATTCAAACTGGGTGGCCAACTTAGTACCTGTAACGAAGAAAAGTGTGGAGATACTCTTATGTATTGATTTCAGAAATCTCAACAATTGTTCTTTGAAGAACAATTACTCCCTCCCCAAGATGGATCATATTTTATAGAGGGTGGTAGGTTCACACAGGATCTCCTTGTTAGATGGATACTCTAGTTATAACCAAATAGTAGTTTGTGAAGAGGATAAATAAAAAAACAACATTCACTACCCCATGGGGAACATTCATGTGTGAAAGGTTCCCTTTGGGATGATGAACACAGGGGCCACTTTTCAAAGGTCCATGGACATAGATTTTTTTGGGGAACAAGAAACATTCATGGTTATATACTTGGATGAAATCACCATTTTATCCAAGTCTGATGATGAACATTTGCAACATGTGGAGAAGGTTTTCAAGAAATGAAAAGGTATGGAATATCCCTGAATCCTAGGAAATCTCACTTTTCCATGCCAAAAGGAAAGATCCTAGGTCACATCATATTAGCAGGGGGTATAGAAATTGATCCAAAGAGGGTTTGTGCCATTCAACAAATTGAGATCCTCAGAAATAAAAAGGTTTTAAGGTCTTTTATTGGTAAGATAAACTTTCTTAGACGTTTCGTGCCAAATTTTGGTGAAATTCTGAAGCCTATTACTAACATGTTCAAGAAGGATGTTGTGATAAAATATTCTTTGGAGGCAAAATAAAATTTCCAAACAAGAAAGAAAGCTTTAGTTGAGGCCCCTGTATTGGCCAACCCTGACTACACCAAAGATTTCTGATTCTTCTCCTTTTCTTCAAAGGAAACCATTGTTGCTCAACTGCTATAGAAAAATGAAGAAGATAATGAGAAACCAATGACCTTTGTTAGCAGAGCCCTCTGAGATGCTAATATGAAGTATGATATAATAGATAATAATGATTATGCACTAGTAAAATCACTCAAGACCTTCAAGGTCTATGTGATACAGTCTAACATAACGACCTTTGTTCCTAGTAGCAGTGTCAAAGATATTCTGGTCCAGCCAGACAATGAGGGGAAAAGAGGAAAATGGATTGTCAAACTATTGGAATATGACCTGCACATAAATCCCACCAAGATGATCAAGGGGCAAGGATTGGCCAAATTGCTATCAGAATCAAATTGCAAGGTGCTAGAATTGCATCAAATATTCACCCAATCAGATGCACCCATCATAGAGCTTGGACAAGATAGCTTACAGGTATTTGAAAACTAATCCTCTTCACCTTGGTATAAAAACATCATTTATTTTCTACAACATTTTGAATGTCCACTAGATGTGAAGAAGACAAAGGAAAGGTCTCTCAAATTGAAGGCTATCGAATTCCACATTTCAAACCAAATCTTGTATTGGAGGGATCCTACCAACATCCTATTAAGATGCATTGATGAAAATGAAGCCAAACAAGTCACAACAAAAATTCAAAGGGGAGTGTGTGGATGGCACCAACATTGGAAGGCCACAACTCTGAAGATTCTGAGGGTAGGATACTACTGGACCACCCTTTTTTTTGATGTGTTTTCCATTGTTATATACTGCAATGAATGTCAATGTTTGTTGGGAAATAGAAGTTACTATCACTTCCCCTAAAACCTATCAATGCCAGTAGTCCATTTCAACAATGGGGGTTAGAATTCATAGGAGAGATAAATCCACCCTCCAATGGAAAACACAAGTGGATCCTCACTGCCATCAACTACTTCACCAAATGGTTTGAGGCCGTTCTCACCAGGAATGACACTGGCAAATTGATCATCAATTTCCTAGAAACTAATATTTTTTCTAGATTTGGTTGCCCCAACAAGATTGTAACAAACAATGCCAAAACATTCAAGTCCAAATCCATGATTTAATTCATGGTAGTCATAACTTATCCTTGACACATTCCACACCCTATTACCCTTAGGGAAATGGTCTGGAAGAATTATCAAACAAGACTCTCATTAGGATTATTAAAAATTTGTTGATTGAAAATAAGAAATCTCGGGACTCTAAACTCAAATAAGATTTATGGGATGACATAATCAGCACTAAAAACTCTCTAGGGACCTCAACATTCCAGCTTGTTTATGGCATAGACATTTTTTTTCCCACTCAGCTTGGTATACCAGTTCTAAAATTCTTGTAGTAAGAGATTGAGGAACCAATGAAATCCAAAGGAGAATCTTCCAGATTATAGAAGTTCAACAAAGAAGTGAAGCACTGTATCAGAAGACATAATCATACTAGAGAAATATCAAATCATCCTTTGATAAGAAAACTATAAAGGATATTTTTCAGAAAGGTGACTTGGTCTTGAGGTGGGATGCTCGAAGGGATGACAAGTCCAAGCATGGTAAATTTGACAACCTCTGGTTTGGCCCTTTTATGGTGGTTGAAGTTCTGAACAACAACACATTTATCCTGCACAATCTAGATGATACATAAATCTTTGGAGGCCCAGTAAATGGGCTCTTCCAAAAAAACTATTTTGTTTAAGGACAAGGGAAGGTTCCTCTTGTACCATAAACACTTTCATTTATTATTTCTTTTGATTAGTTAGTTGCATGTGAATAAAGAATCCATAGCCCAACAAGGCACTGGGGTGTAGTTTCAGTTTTTCAGTTCAATAAAATGCATGGTTGAGGGACAGTAGTAGATAAACAGGGGTGGTATATAGAAACAAAGGTAATAAATGGAAGGTAAGAGTAGTTATTTAATCTCAAGGCACCGATATACATTTCTTAGCACCTCACAAGGATGAGCTATCCCTCGTTGGAGCCAATGTTGTAACCTAGGTCTACACCCCTGCCTCTCCTCTCTGTATTCCCTATGCCTTCATCATATTTTCCTCTTTTGGTTGGTCGAGTCAGTTTCCCATCACTGAGTGAGTTGGTTCTTATTCATTTGAGTCTTTGCACATTTATGTTTCTGTTTTTCTAGAAGGATAAAATACATGTCGTGATTTGGTTCAAATTACTTGTCATCTTGTTTTTCCATTAATTGATCTTACAATAGGTCAATCAAGTATGTTGTAACCTAGGGAACAACCATGAGAAAAAATGCAGCATTCTTGCAGTCGATTTTGGGCTTCAAATACAAGCAAAACAATTAGGTTCAATTTTTCAATGGTGGAAATCCAAGGGGCAGTTCATATCAATGGCTCTCATGCACTCAAAATGTCAAAGTTACACGAGGTTTAGCGCTAGACAGAAGCCCCGGAGTTGTAGTTCAAGCATCACGTGTCCCTCCAGATCGGATGACCACCATTTAATTCAGGACTTTGGGGAGTTCGAGACTTTTGTCTTTGGGAGTTTCAGCTTCTTCACTCTCGTTTTCCTCTAGAGTGCATGGATCTCTACCATGCAATTAATGCTGTCCGGATTGAAGGTGGTTCCTCGGCATTCATTTAGGGATGCTTGTGTCTTGGGGGATGGTACTGCTCCTTGGGTTATGGAAGTCTATATGAGACCCAAAAAATCTGAAGGACCTTGGCACTTGTCATTTTTTTTGGGGCGTGTAGGCACATTTTATTGACTTGTGTGGCACTTCCGGAAGGGCGCCTTTGATAATGTCCACTCATTTTGAGTGACACATGTCACCACTACAACTGTGACACATTAGTATCCATGACATAATATGACATCCTACCACCACATCACTTCCTGACCACATCCTCAGGGATGTTTTCCGGCAACATTCATGAAGCTCTGGGGCTCCATTGGAAACTCACAGAGTGATCGTGAATTGTTGATATCAAATCAACAAAGCTCGAAGCCCAAACTCCTGAAGTGATCGTGGACTGTTGATATCAAATCAACAAGAACTGTTGATCCTTGGAGTAGATAAATATCACTCGGATTATAGATTGTAATCATATCAAAAACCACACTTCATTTTGGGGACGTAAACTGCTCGAACATTAATTTTCCAAAGCATTCCCAAAATTGGAACCATGGTATTGTTGAAAGGGTATGTGGCAGCTTGTGGGGGATTGTGGGCCCAAAAGAAGTGTCGACCCAAACCACCCTCAAAAAATTCTGAAATCACATGCTTATATGACATCAGGTCACCACGTCACCTCCACTTACCTCCACTCACACTCCCTCTACCACTCAAATTTCACCACATGTTCCCATGACTACTCCCCATATCACCTATCACCTCCACGCACCTTGTTTTCCTATTGGACGCTCGCCTCCACGTCTTCATGTTCAAAATTAGGTCATCATAGTGAAAGTGGGTAGAAGGGCCATTTACATTCAATATGGAGTGTGCTTATCTTTCGAAAGCTTAGACACAGACAAAGAGTTAAGTCTCAGTCACAGGTCGACACAGATTGGTTCCAGAACACTTCAACGGACAACCTCTTCCTCAGGCAGAGATCTACTCATGCAGCCAGTTGTCTCCAGTGGCCTCCAATAGATTTCATGCATTCCATTAGTCAACATAGATATATTCTCTGTCACTCCGAGACCTATTTTCTGCCAATTCAGTTCCTCCGGTGGATGCATCAGTTCTGTCACAGAGACAGTAGTAGTTTTTAATTGATTTATTCCAGCATTTTCTTAGATTGGATAAAAGAGTGGTGTTATGTGTGTGATAAGAACCACTCTTGTTGATTAATTCCAGTGTCACAGTCAAGTTAATAATTTGTTTGACGAACAATTACCTAAAATTAGGTCTCAGTCCCCTAAGGACGAGAACCTCTTCAACTCTGTTAAATAGGGGGTCTTTGAATGTTTTGAGGGTCAGTTTTTTTGGGAAAGGATAGAACTAGATCATATTGGTTGGACCCATTCTATGCATGGATTAAATCTCTCTACCTGGTGAACATACTCTTGATGACAGTGTTTTGCTCAAATCTTCATGTGTTTTTATTCTTCTCTTGAATGCAACTTTTTGATTTGTGCAATGTACATTTCATTTCCTTTCAGCTATTGTATAACTTAATTTTACTAATATGCAACCTGTCAAACAACTAATTCTTTGGTGAAGATTTTTTTTTATTTCAACTTGTGGGAGTAATTGTATTTTTGATACATTTTTAATGTCTTGAAATGATATTTTTAGTGTTTAACTTCTTGCAGCAGATTATTCATCGAGTAGTTTGTTGTTTCCCTTTGTTTTCTATTATTTCATTGGTATGTCATTAGTGTGCCACCAGCCAAGGAGGACCCTCATCCATATCATTCTTCCAACCCAACCTTGCTTTTGTCTTGATAGAATAACCCTCTGACCAACCAACAAAAAATTAAAATAAGCAATCGTTCTAAACTGATAAGTGGCCTAGCTCTTCCCTTTAGTAGTCAAGTGCATACCTTAGGACCAACAAGGAAAATGACATGATTAATTCTAGCTCTTGATGGTGAACATAAGTTAGAAATTATCTTTGAATGCATCATTAACCTTGTGACTCCATGAAGGAACAACCCATTGGAAACTCCACTGATTCAGAATGTCTAAGGCCATGGAATCCATTTTGGCTCGTAGGTTTGCTCCATTTGATTTCTCTGTTGTTCCTAGTTTTCCAAATGATGTGCCTATAGTGTATGAGTGGGGAGAATACCTTCCAATATTTAGAGGAAATTATCATGTTCATAATGCACAACTTTTAATTGATTTTCATCAAAACATGGACCAACTCAATATTCATCACGAAGATGTATTAATGAAAATGTTTATGTACTCCTTGGAAGGAAATTCAAAGAATGGTATCAATCTCTTCCTATATCCATTATTTTTTCACTAAAGGATTTTCATGTTGTGTTTCATTCATATTGTAACAATTTGTTTTCTTTTGAACTCCTCTTGGATGATTGTTGCAAGCAAATCAAATTTAAAAAATCTCTTAGAAATGATGATCATGAGGGTTTTGGTGATGAGATCAATGAATAAATATTTCAAGATAATCATTCCCAAGATGTGTTGGGCAATCTTCAAGTAAAGTATTATAGTTTTTGTGTTCATTCAAGTTGTCATCATGAATATATTGTTGTTTCAAATCTTTGTGAAGACCAATTTCTTAATGAAGAAACTGTTGTTGTAAACCATCTTGAAGGTCACACTGCCGATAAACATAAATCTTCGTCATTACCATTAGAAATATATCAAAGTGATCCATCCTATGATGAATATGAGGATGATATTGAAGTTTTACATCGGGAAATACATGTTGAGAAACATTTTGATAAGTAGTTTCATGAAAACATCAAATCCATTCTCCATGAAGAATTAGATCCAGTATATGACATTTATGGTTCAGATTCAGAGCCCAGTTTTAATGAAAATATTTCTACATTAGCATGCATTGAAACTCATAGCTTTGATCCATTATATGACAGTTATGAATCATATTTTTTGAAAGAAAATGAACTAAACATGGTGGTTTATGTACAAGATTAAGTACTACCAGCATAAGTTAATCAAATACCATCCAATTAGATAGAGAAAAAAGAGGTAATTTTCGGTGGATTTTATGATCCAATGGCCACTTATATGGACTCCATTTTTTCAAAGGTTTCCACTGTTGCATAATTTGGTATACAAAGAAATTCCAACAATAAGTATGAGAGGTCGATTAAATTTCTGCTTCAAAAATTTCATTGTTTCTGCAATCTTTCATTCACTTGTAAAGAAGAAGATCATTTTGTTTGTCGAATGTGATCTTGGTTACATTAGAATTTTGTATATACATGATCAGTTTGATTATGATGATTAGGAGTAGGAGGTGTTCTAAATAAGATCGCATTTGAGAATTTATACTATGCTTTCAGTTTGGTTTGTTGTGTTATAGTACAAAATAAGGACTCCATAGCCCAATAGAGGCACTAGTAAAATTCTTTTTAGTTTTCAGATTGGATTTTCAGCATGCTAGATTTCAGTTGCAGAGTAGGGTTACAAATTGTAGGGATTAAATGGATTGTCACTTGGTATTCTATTATTGGTCCCTCGGAGGATGCCATTCCCAGTTGGAGCCAACGTTAGTACCCAAATCACAAAGGTTAAAATTTGGTATCTTGTGCCAAGTTCTTACAAAGCATGTGGCAAAGACAAGAACACTACCGGAAGCAGGGCATTTTTGTAGCACATGCCATGAATTGATCTTTAACCTGATGAGATTTCTATAAATATGGTGTTGACATTTACAAATTTATTATGAATTATATTTTTTTTTATGTTACGTCTTGGGCTATGTAGGATTTTAATGTTTTATTTTTATAAAAATATGGTGCTATTAGGGTTTGTAATAAAATAAATATTTACCTCGACGACCAATATCCAATATAACACATATCCAAGAACTTGATTTCAAGGAACAAGCATGCATCACAAGCACCAAGTGTCAAGCTCAAGCATCGAGGAATCACTCACTCACAAAGTGCCAAGGGAGAAGCCCACGATGGAGCATATTTTACACAACGCGTCGGGTTACAGAAAATACACATTTGGATATTAACACCTAAAGAATCTTTACTTGTCACATGTGGAATACTTCCACCATTTGAAAGGATCTTTTCTACTCGTTTCACTTACACAAGGAAACAACTTGGTTGGTTTTTTTTCATCTAGTCAACAGATCGGTTCATGAACATGGTGGCCCAACAAGTGAACCCTAAAACAGTTGTTTGTTCCACCTTAGTGGCTGAAAAATCCTCTGGGCATCAATATTACCATGTTATCCACCAGTCTCCCCTAGTGGTATTCATATTCGAGCAAGCTTGGATTCCCAAATCCTAATGGAGAAATGAGTTGTAGAATAACCATGATAGATATAAATGAAACAATTATCTCGCTACAATGAAACACTCAACATCATTCTTGCTGGAGATTTACAATCAATTATTGTTCTCGTGAGTCAAGGAACTTAAATAACCAAGGGAAATCAAATATGTTTCTAGAGGAATGCTAAAATACCAATGCCACAGTAAACCATCAAGTTTCAATAAATGGTGATACCTAAGTTGGAGAGTATTTTTCAAATAAAATGCATGGGTTTTGTGTTTACCATTTTTCCCATGGTCATCGTGACAAGGGTGCATGGCATGAGAAAAGAAAACTAGGTTTTAGAATGTTTATATTTATAAATGGTGAAATAAAATATGGGCACTAGCATCATGGTGTTTAGAATTCTCATCCAAGATACCCCATAACTGTGAACCATTCAAAATATTGAATGCAGTACAAGAATGCAAGGAAAACATTTGACGGCACAAAAAAGTGGGCGCGTATAGGAATATACTTTTCCAAAAGAGTCTTTAGTGATACAAGAGGATCTCATTGGCCACCCACCATGTCCAACTAGCTCAAAATAGGTTTTTGGCAACTTACTATTTTTAGCAGTTTTTTGGTTCCTAAACTTTTGGGGCCATTTTGAGGGCCCAATTTTTTTTTTTCATGATAAAGCACCTCAATTATGGAAAAAGGAACTAATTCATCCCCCTAAATGAATATAATTGTCAATACCTTTCCAATGAGCTATTGTGCGCCCTAAACGAAGATCGTATGAAAAAGTTACGACCCCATGAAGTTGATGTACTAACTTACCCTAACGGGGCCTACATGACATTTGGCACTTCATCTCCTAGGGTTATGTTTTTGGATGTCTAGGGTTTTGGAATTCATATTTATTGTAAAAAGGCCTTAATATCCTCATTGTACTCATCTTCTTGTGAATGAGCATAGCCTTCAAATCTCTTCTCAAAGATAAGCTGCCACCATCCTAGCAAGCTTGCTTTCAGTCTGCATTTTATAGTTTTCAGCATATTTCTTATTTAATAGAAGCCAAGTCTAATTGTATCTCTGTTATTTCTCACTTTTTCATTATGTTAATATTATGAATATGTGGTTTCATTTCATTCCTCTCATAAATTTGTATTAGTGGTATCAGAGCGGTCTTCTCCTTGTCAGTTTTTTTAATGCGTGTCCCCGACACGGTCAGGGTATAGAGAGTTGGGTCTCAATATTATTTCTCTTGAGGAAAAATCCTCTCGCACGCCCAATAAACCAACCATGGTGGGAGAAAATAAATATTATGGGACATGATATCTTTTCAAAATGTTTCTCAAGGAAGCCCTTGAGCGATAGAGGAACGAGATGATGAACAACTTTGCACAAATCCTTCGACGACTGCCAACAAGCGACGCATCCACCTTAAGTAGAGGTGCCACCCCCTTCAAGGTATGGATCAATATTGACATTCCTATATTTGAAGGTCAAATATATGCCGATGTCATATATAAATGGTTAAACCTTCTAGAAGGGTATTGTTTTGTCTATAACTTTTCCGATAGAGAACATTTTACATTTGTACTCCTCAAGGTCGTCCCCCATGTCAAATATTGGTGGGAGACTTTATGTGAACAAAAGGAAATAGAGGGATCCACATTATATGAAGTTTCACCCACTTGGGGTTCCTTCAGGGATGTTTTTAAGGAACAATACGACTATGTTGGAAGTTATGATGACTTGTATACAAGATGGACCACATTGCAGAAGGAAAGAGACCAAATAATGTCTTCCATACCTTGCACACAAAGATGGGTATCAAATATTCTGAGAAACATATAGTGTTAAGGTACTCTAGTGGTCTACATAGATATATCCATACATAAATGGAGTTTTTGGACATCTCATCCTTGGGAACGACCTATCGATATGCCTTCAAAATCGGGTAGAAGTTGAAACAAAAGATGCGACAGTTTGGGTTTGGGAACCTCTCACAATAGAAGCAGGGAAAGGGAAACCCCATCCCATATAACAAAGGACAAAGAAAATATGGGAAACCTTAGGATAACTATTCCAAGACACAAGCAAAGAAGGACAATGGTAAGACGAAGAAATATACCAGGAAGTGGTGTGACTTCCATAAGATCCCTTGGCATAACACTGTTGATTTCCTCTCAAACAAGTCATTGGTGGTTGAGGTAAAAGCCTCTGAATAAAATTCAGGTTCTAACTCTGAGTCAGAACCAAAAAAGGGGAGATGGATCATTGATGTGGAACCCAGTTCCATTGTTTCTACCACTAAGATGCAGCCCGATGAACCTGATGAGCCAGAGGAAGGCGAACGCCTCTTTCATTCATATATGTGGGTAAAAGGAGCTCTGTTGCAACTCATTGTTGATAGAGGAAGAAAAAATAACCTTATCTCATAAGAGGTCACCAAGTGGCTACCCCTGATAACAATGCTGCACTGACATCCCTACACCATCAGATGGCTCTGTCAAGGAAGTGATCTTCACGTCAGCCAACAATGCCACCTATCGTATGGAACCAAGCCATTCAAAGATGAGGTATTGTGTGGTGTTTATCCTCTTGGAGTTTGTGATGTTATTTTAGGCCAACCTTATTTATGGAAACGTCATGTTGTATATGAGTCTAGGCCTTACAGTGTTATTATTACTTTGAACAGGAAATTTTACAGGATACCCAAGGTAGTCCCACCTAGTTTTATTTCCTTGATATCGACCAAGCAATATGGGAAGGTCATTTCTTAGACTAGGAAGTTTGTCTTCTTCTTGATTCTCTCTCAGAGTGAGCGAAAGGTGGAAACCACATACATGGCCTTTGTGGCCAACCTCTCCATGCAAAAAAATCAAGTGGATAAGGTCATGGAAGAATACAAAGACATATTTTGATCACATATTGGGGTACCTCTACACTATCAGTTCAAGCATCCCATTGATCTGACCTCTGATGCACCGCTACCCAATGGACTAGTCTATCACCATTCTTTACTATAAAATGAGGAGATCAAGTGTTAGATCCAAGAACTTCTCCACTAGGGGAACATTTGACCCATCTCATCACATTGTGGAAGCCCAATCGTGTTGGTGCAAAATAAATATGGGACTTGGTGAATGTGCATTGATTATCGAGCCCTAAATAAAATCAGATTCATGAACCGGTACCTTATTCCTCGAATCGACAATCTCCTTGATCAACTCAAGGGGGGAAAATACTTAAGTAAGATTGATATGAAGTCTGGCTACCATTAGGTCCCAATAGAATCGACAAATGTATGGAAAACTACCTTCAAGTCAAAATAATGTCTTTTTGAATGGTTGGTCATGCCCTTTGGTTTTCCAAATGTCCCATTAACTTTCATGAGGATGATGGATGATATCTTGCGGCCTTTCACTAATTATTTTTTCGTGGTGTATCTAGATGACATCCTCTTGTACAAAAAGACTTGGGAAGAACACTTGCAACATATTTAGGAGGTTTTTCACACTCTGTGACAATACAAGCTATATGCCAACTTGGAAAAATGCTCGTTCATCATGGACAAAGTCTAGTACCTAGGCTACATTGTCGATGTGCATGATCTGCATGTTGATCCATTCAAGATCCAAGTCATTTGTGATTGACCATCCCCAACCACGCTCACTAAAATTCATAGCTTGTTAGGCCTTGCAAATTTATATCGAAGATTCCTTTTGGGATTACCCCATATTGCATGGGCCCTCAACCAAATAACTAGAGGCGGTGGTAAGGAAAAATTTGTGTGGGGACTATCCCAGCAAAAAGCGTTCGATGATCTAAAGTAGCACTTGTTCTCTTCCCTAGTGCTTTCATTACCTGACCTACAACATTCCTTTGAGATCGGGGCATATGGTTTAGACTATGCTATGGGTGCAGTCATCACTCAACATGACCACCCCATGGCCTATCATAGTGAGACATTATCAGATGTCATCTGTAAGTACCCTACTTATGACAAAGAAATGTACTCCATTATGAAATCCTTCCTCTAGTGGAGGCATTACATCCTCGGGAAGGAGACAGTCATCCACACTAATCATAAGCTGCTACAATTCATGTAGACATAAGGAAAATTGCTGAATGATCGCCATCAGAAGTGGTCCACATATATACAGTAGTTCCACCTCAACATCAAGTATAAAGCAAGAAGTACCAACCAAGTCTTTGATTTCCTCAACCGACCTCTAGTCATGACACTCACCATAGTGCTCAATTCGTATGGCTAGGAGACCTCCCAATGGCCCCACCTCTATGAGACAGATCCTGACTTCGCCAACACCTACCATATGTTGGGAAAAAACAAAGTTGTCACTAATTTCCATCTTCAGGATGGGATGTTGTGCCATTTGGGAAATCTATGAATTATGTCAAGTGAGTGAGCGAAGATGATTTGGGAATCCCACTATAGTTGGGTGGCAGGAAACTTCGGCATGGAAAAGACAATGGTAGTGTTGCAGCAAAATTTCTACTGGCCAAAACTTTGACAGGATGTCAACAATTATATATGGTCCTGCACTTCCTGCGTTATTTCCAAACCAAACATTAAGAAACAAGGCTTGTACACTCCTCTTCCTATCCCTGACAAGCCCTGGGAATCTATATTAATGGAATACATGTCGATCCTTCCATCCACCAAGCGGGGAAATGACTGTGTTTTTGTGGTTATTGATCTCTTTTCCAAGATGGAAATTCTGACCACCTGCAAGAAGAGCATCATAGTGGAGGCCACCACCAATATCTTATTTCAATGAGTGTGGGTACACTTTGGGATCCCACAAACCATTATCTCATATCAGGACAGTCAGTTCCTCAACGCATTTTGGTCAAGCCTCTCATCAATGATGAAAACCAACCTCACCAAGTCCACTGCCTTCCACCCCTATATGGATGGCCAAACCAAGGTCGTCAACTAGATGATCATGCACATCTTGCGCATGTACAATTCCAAGCACCCTCGCACCTAGGATGAGAGTCTTCCCTATGTTCAACAGAACTACAATAGAGACATACATAGCTCAACCGACCACATCCCCTTTCAGGTGGGGTTGGTATTTCAACCATTGGATCCCATGGATGTTGAACTTCCCCTTGCGGCCACCCAGGTAGACTCGTCGCATGCCCCAAATGGAGCTGACAAATACACCCGGTTCATTGAGAGGATATAACACATCCACCAACATGTTCATGATATTTTATAGAAGTCCAATGTCAAGTACAAGTAGCTCCATGATCAACACCGGGTGCCACACCAGTTTCAGGTGGGCGACAAAGTTTGGTTGCACTTATAGAAAGAATGCCTTACACAACCTCATCAAAATATTTTTCCACTTTTTTATGGACCCTACACCATCATGAAGGCTATAGGTGTGAATTATTTTGAGCTAAAACTTCCTACATTCCTTTGATTGCTCCCAGTATTCAATGTGGACCTCCTTCGACCTTATTTTCCACCATTATTAGACACCTCGGAGATAGAAGAACAATTGACACCAACATAGCTCAACCTTGACTGCATGGAACATGCATCCACTTATCATGTTGTGGATACACATTTCAAGGGCACTTTCCAGCATAGGATCCAACTTTATTGGGTTGTCAAAGAAGGGAAAATCCTGCACCAAGACAAGTGGCTCACCCGAGGCCAAATTCAGCAGAAATTTCCTCATCTGATGGGGGCACTCAATGCAATGGATACCATTACTTCCTAAGGGTGGAGTATTGATCTAGGAGTATCTTGGTGGCCACCCACCTTGTCCAACTGGCTCAAAACATGTTTTTGGCAACTTACTATTTTTAGCATTTTTTTGGTTTCTGAACTTTTGGGGCCATTTTGAGGGCCTAAACGACACTTTTTCACGATCAGGAACCTCAATTATATGCAAATTATCTAATTGATCCCACTAAATGAATCTCCTCATAAATACCTTTCCAATGAGCTATCAGTCACCCTAAACAAAGATTGTATGCAAAAGTTATGACCCCGGGAAGTTGATGTACTAACTTACCCCAATGGGGCCCACATGACTTTTGGCACTTCATCTCCTAGGGATAGGTTTTTGGATGTCTAGCATTTTGGCATTCATTTTTATTTTAAAAATTTCTTTAGATCCTCATTTTACTCATCTTCTTGCGAATGAGCGTAGCCATCACATCTCTTCTTAGAGATAAGCTAACACCATTCTAGCAAGCTTGTTTTCAGTCTACATTTTACAGTTTTCAACATATTTCTTATTTAATAAAAGCCAAGTTTTACTATATCTTTGTTATTGTTCACTATGTCTCTATGTTAATATTATAAATCTGTGGTTTCATTTCATTTTTCTCATAAATCTGTATCATTGAGCGAAATTAAAGGTCTCAGATGAACAACTCGTAAGAAAATATATGTGTTTTAGTGTTTGTCGAACGAATGAGAAGTGTATTGCCATATGAGTATAAAGGAGAATTTATGGAAAAACTCATAGTTATATTTCCCACAAACATATCTTTCAAGATCATTTAGAGTGTTATATCAAGCACCTAAAATGACAACAAGTGTTTTATAGAAAACAACATACCTCAATGTCAGTATTGATAGTGAATGTGTTCATAAATTAATAGATTCTTTGATTCTTTTTATTGTTTATGTCAATGGTGATCCATTGTGTTAAAATTAAAATCACCTCCCAATTGTCAACAAAGTATATAGGTGTAAAAGAAAATCGCCAAATCCTGAACATTCAAATGACAAACTTTGTCCTTCCTCCGAGATTTAAATGCAAAAACTTCTTATTGGGAAATGTCATATCAAGGTCAACCACTGCTATAGGAAAAACACATTTTAAATTTTTGAGGCTTCCTATTTTTTAGGAAGAGAAAGGGTACCCATTTTTGCAAATATGGGTTCTATGTAAATTTAATCATACATAGCCTACAAGGGAAACCTATTTTGAATATCATCCAGATTGGTCATCAAGTTTATTCTGTGGGTTGATTTTTGTTGGTTCAAATGGGATGGGATCGCTCTCTTTATAGTCAAAGCCACCATATTTGAAGTTCCATAAGGTTTCTTAGGGAAATGGAACCCTCTGTTTGAGATGAGATCATTGAAGGTTATTATTTTAATATGCCACTTATATGGAACTATTAGATCCATGATTTCCATACCACTGTAATTCATTCTCCCATACATTCTTTATTGAATGGATTTTATATGTTTATATCAAGATATATTTTCCAATGATAATAACTTTAATTATGAATCAATGGACAAGTCCATCTACATGTTGTGTGTCAAGTTGCATCGAAATAATTACAGGTGGAAAACATAGGTGACAAAGTGCTCTGCAGTTATATGATTCAGGGAGGTATAGGATATGAAAGATTCATTTCCAGATTTGAAGCCATCAAACTCATCATTCCATATTTCTTGCAACTAGGTTCTTGATTTGGATATATTTTATTTCCAAAAAGCTAGCAATAGTTTGTTGATCTAATTTCATATAAAATATATCATTTGTAATGAAAAAAATGGGCAGAGGGGGCTCGACAGAGAGTTGCTAGAGGAAATTTATTTGTGTACATTCAATGTAAGCCAATGGACATGGAAAATCTTCCTATAAAATTTGATTATCGATGTTCACTGTGGGTTTAATATCAGATTTGTCTCTTTATCTTATCATAATATTTTCTTTACTATGTAAATGAAATGGTAATTGCTAAAGAATTCATTGATATCCTGTATTATATGAATTCCTAAGCAACAAAGAATTTTTTGGAATTTCCCATTTTATACAAGTTTGATTTATGTATTTAAATTCATAATTAGAAAGTGTTTCTAGTTATGAATGTGCAGTCTTGTGAATGTGTTGATTGAGGAACACACGAATCGATATATTCATATATTTTCTTCTTATTTCTTTCCTCTTTCATCCTTTAAATACAAAGTTTTTGAATATTGATCTCACTTACCTTTGATCCATGAAGTGTTGTAGGAGACTCCATGCCCAAGGGCCTTGATCACTRATCAACATATGTTTTAAATCCATATTTCTACCTCTCTCCTTTCTCATTTGATTTACCTAATCCACCTTTCAATCAAATAAATCATTGCAATAACTAATATGTGCTAGGCATTCCCTCCCATCAGTCAAAGAGCATCTTCTATCACTAACAACAACCATAATATTCTGCCTCAAGCTCATCCCCAATACTTCCCCTGCTCTCTTCCTACCTAGTGGTGCACCCTCCATATCCATACTATATTTTGTGTCTTCCATTAGACCCTTTGGTGAAGTACCAATTTTGGAACCCATTGGAAATGTAAGCTTCTTTAGTACCCCCCCCACAATGTGAATCTAGTGAGTGGATTAAACACCCTTCTTAGTATCGATTTCAACAAATGACTGGCTACAACAAGGCTAAGTGTGCCTCAAGTACTAAGCATGTCCTCAAGGATGTAACGACTAGATCGACGACCTATGAATACATGTAAAGTAAGTTATGATCCACTTATGTAAGAGACCTATGGATCACGATGGTCCCATGGGGAACATAGTATATAAAGTTGTAACAACTGTATCGAGGACTTGTGAACACATGTAAAGTTATTTATGATCCACTTATGTAAGCGACCTATGGGTCAAAGTGGTCCCCATAGGGAACATAATATATAAGGTTGTAAGTAGAGAGATAGCAAAAGAGAGGTTTGTTAGAGATTCCTTAGGAGGAATCTTCGTAGAAGAGAAAGTTGTAGAATATGTATTACAATTTGCCTAGTTTTGTAATGGAGATTGTTTATGTGATGTATATCATGTAAAGATCCTTCAATATTTATGAGGAACTAATGGAAGATTAGTAATTTTTTTGACTCATACTTGTCTTATATGTGATGCTTGTTGTGTTTTTTAGTGATTATCTACAATCTTTAATTGATTTTTAATTCATCTTTTTAATAATGCATGAATCTACCTACAAGAAACATTTATAATTTTTCATGTTTATTTTTGTGAGACAAAAATCGTTGTATTGATATTTCTAATGGAAATGGCATACACATTGACGATATCCCTTCTACTTTTAACATTAGTGGGCATTGCCTTTATAGACCCCCTCTATCATATAAGACTATAGCCCATGCTTATGAATTTCACTCTTACAATCATCCTTATATAGGTCACTCTTTAAAAAAATAGTTCCACAACTTCATATTGATGTTGAGACAAAACCATGAGACAAACTCTCTCTAACTTTACATAAACAAAAATTAAAACAAGACCAAAAATCCATTTATCAAAAAAGATCTAAGAGTATCAAATATATAGGACTATGGTCCTTAATCTCATGAACAAGAAAAAAAACTCATCCAAAATGAGTTCTTTCTTTGATAACTTATGAGATTTGTAGTTGAATTCTTGGTAGACATGAGCAAAGGGAACCTCTTCAAAAACTATTTTATTTTCCATAATCCTATAGAAAATAGTCCCCAGCTCCAAGTTAGAAATTTTACTTTTACCATTTTCCTAGTCCATCATAAGTTTTTTGTCACCAAATACTTGTAGCCTCTTAACCTACCTATCCACTGCAACTTCAATTATAATGTAGATGACATAAAGTTCTGCTCTATGGTTTGTGCCCAAACCTACCCAATGTTGTATTATACCTTATATTTGAGTTGTGCAAGTTGTTGGGGATGTGGTTTATCATAGTAGACCTGGTCATGTTGTTTATTTTTCAATTTCAAGTTTAAAAAGGGTGGTTGTGCACAAGAGACAAAGTTTTCCTTGTAATTTSCGAGGTTTAAACTATACTAAGTGAGTAAATGAAAATGCATGCCCGAGGTTCCCTGTAGCTCCAAAATTTGTTTTAAAAGTTTTAAGATGGAGTTACATAAATGGTAAATTTACCTATGCATCTAAAGTTCAATTCAAGAATAGGAGAGGTTGCGTTCATGCACCTATAATTTGGATTTCATGGAAATTAATTGAAGGGAAAAATGCCTTAGCCTCAAATGCACGCCCTAGTCTCCAATTTGAGCCAACTTTGGTATTTCATCTTGCATAAGCTATAGTTTGTGATTTCACCCCTGTCTGTAAAATTATATTGGCATTTGCAACATAAACCTACCTGGTGTGCATAATGGATAACAATTTCATTGTAAAACCAAAGTTCCAAATTGTTAAAGTTGGCTATATTAAACTGCATGCCCAAATTTGGTTAAGGATCAATAATTTAGACTTTAAGTTGTAAATTGATCATTTCAATATGTATAATCTGTTTGTAAATTAGTAGTGCATTTACACTCCAAAAGGGATGATTTCTATGCAAAAATATTCATGGCATTTTGATGATTCAAAGGATGTTGGGTTAGGAGAAAAACCAAGGTCAGTTTTGCATTAAGAGTCATAAAAGACTCTTATGTGCAAAAATAATTTGTAATTTGCAAGGTCGAATCTGTACTAAGTGAGAACATTAAAATGCATGCCCAAGATTCCCTATAGCTCAAACATTCTTGTAAAGGATGTAATATGGAGCTAGATATATTGTAATTAAATTTACATGTCATTTAAAGTGCGAATGAAGAACATGAGATGTTGCTTTCATGCAACTAGATTTGGGATTTCATGTAAATTTAAATGCAAATCGGCCATANTTCTTGTAAAGGATGTAATATGGAGCTAGATATATTGTAATTAAATTTACATGTCATTTAAAGTGCGAATGAAGAACATGAGATGTTGCTTTCATGCAACTAGATTTGGGATTTCATGTAAATTTAAATGCAAATCGGCCATAGAATAAAATGCACACCCTAGTGCCAATTTTGACCCACTTTATTATACATCCAACAAGGATCTAATAAGACCTTTAGTCACTATTAAAAGTAGAACATAGATTGGAAACAAGTAGGGTGATCAGGCTTAGAGATCAAAGCAATGTTTCTTCTTTCAAAACACATAAGTCATAACTTGGAAACAAGTAGGGTGATTGGTCTTAGAGATCAAAGAAATGTTTCTTCTTTCAAAACACATAAGTCATAACTTATCAAATTATTTGGTGATCAAAGAACATATATATATATATATATATATATATATATATATATATCATTTATCTTAGGTGATAACCAATTGAATTATTGTTACTAGATTTAAAATTTGGCAACAACACCATTCCCTTTGTGTCGCATGTGCATCTTTGACAATAATTAGCAACAACTTATCAGAAGAAGAAATGGAAATGAAAAACATCTTTTGAAATAGATGGAAAATTTTTGACACACTAATATAAAACATGGTATACCACCTAGATGTTAAAATAAGTAAATGAAAATAATACAAGTAAAATATTTTTTATTTTTTTTATTTTCCTACATAAACTTAAATGAATTCAATTCAAAATTCATGGTTTTCCCAAGAGTAGTTGTTATTAATTATTCATCCACATGTACTAAATATTCCCAAAACTTTTGGGATGCATAATCATTGATTTGGAATCTTTTTTAAGAAAACCTATTATATGTTCATGGAAAATGTTTATATTTAAGTGAAAAATATAAGTGTATGCATAACTATAATAATAGATTATGTTACAAGTGTTTTATTTTCAATGAAAATATGAAAATTTGTAGCCTAAATTTGTTTTGTGAGTGGGAAATCCCTCTACGGACTAGCTCTTAGGGTTTAATTATGCATGAAGAAAAGACCTAAAGATTTCTACTTTCTACCGTCATCCTGGACCTAATCCCCATTATTCTTAAGAAAATACATAGTTAATAAGATCAAGTGATCATACCTTATTTTGGGCATTTGATATCGATCCTTCCTCACACTTGATCACTCTTTGAATGTAGCTCTCCTCCCAAGGCTGACCTGCATTCACACAAGACAAATAACAAACTCCACATGCATTTGATATATAGATTAATGGGTTAGAGATTCAATAAACAAGTATGAAATAAACCATGAAAACCTCATATGGTGGGACAGGGAAAGTACTTCTTTATTATTAACTTCAACAAATCAACTTACAATGATGAAGCCAACTGCTGCTCCACGAACCTGGTCCTGGGATCCTCTTCAACTGTCCTCCAACTTCTTTTCTCTATCTTTCTCTTTGTACAAGGATGGCTAAAGGGTTGGGACAAAGGGAATGCACAATCATGTATAGTTTCTTTACTATGATTCTCCTCTTCCAAATGGGACCCCTAACCCTTCTTTTATAGGCTAGAAGAAGCTAGGTATTTGGTCGAACCATCGTCCATGCATGGCTGGAAGGTTTAGTTAACTCACCCAAAGTTGTGTGTTTCATCAACAACTTTCCTTTTTTCGTGCTTTTGTAGGTACACGCAGGCCGTTTTGGGTCAGCTAGCATATACACGTGTGCAGTAATGGAGTAGGGTGTGTGGGCCTTTATAAAAGAGGTTTTTAATAAGAGTTATTCAATAGTGCTTTGGAAAAGAAGGAATTTGAAATGGCCTGATGCTAGGTAAGCATGTCTGGTGAAAATTAGGGTTATAACAAATGCCCCCTAATGTGTGAGGTAAGAAGAGCATCTGATGGATGAAATACATTAACAATCTTTACTGATGTGCCGAACAAGTGAGCGCAGGGACCAGAAATCAAGATGCGGCATCTGCAATAATAATAATTGTCTCCTCGAGGCGGGCATACCCATGCTCAGGATCATGGCTACCAATCAAATACACTGTAGATCCATGCCATATAACTATATAAAGTGTAGCCACGAACAATACACAATGAAGCTACATCTCGAAATCAAATAGATATACATGTAAAGTATCCATCTTCTTAGAAGATGATAAGGTCTGATGGCTGGAGATGAGGTCTTCAAAGCTCGAGCAACAAATTCAAAATATTCAAACTCGGGTAGGAGTGTAATATGAGTGTACGACTTCACTACCCGGAGGTCTTTGACGGCTCGTTGGTCATGGACTAGAGAATCTTGATGATCAGACTAAAGGCTTCATTGATTTCGAACAAAGACTTGATTGGACATTCAGGATGACCGAGCATGAAGGCAAGAGACAAACTGTAGAGGGGCTGACTTAGGCTTAGTAAAAACTTCCCTTGGACAATACCACGAGAAATGATGAGACTCAGGCAACATGGAATTAACATAAGTTTACAAGGCAGGAGGCAACACAAACTCTCCATATGTTTGGAAGAATAACCAAATGGAGGAGGACACAACTCTATGTAGATAAAATAACTTCCTAAGGTCATATTAAATCCCATATTTTGACAAAAAAATGGACCGATGTGCTTTATCCAAGGGTGACTCATTATGCTACCAATAAAGAAAATACTTTTCCCTTCCTCTTTTTGGGGTATATTTGATTTTGCTTTTTGTCTTTTTCAATAATTTTGGAAAAAGAATAAAATAATGTTACGTTACAAAGGAGGAATGAGTGTTGCAAACATACAAGTTCAAGGCACAAGGACAAGATCGATGTTTCGTGAAATGACACTAGGGAAAAATACTCCAGGGGCCAAAGGTGTCAAGACGCAGAGGCAAAGTGCTACAAGGATTTCATATAAGGTATGATTTAGATGGTTCAGTTGAGAGCAACATGGAGCCGGCATTAGACCAAAGATGCAGGTATGCAAACCCGGTTAACAAAACACACAATGGTAACGTCCTTCGATGTTAGTTTAACGAGCCCAAAGAAGGTAAGCTCGACAGTTTTTACTATTTAGAGAGTCTGAAAAAATGTAAAAGGAGACTCCACTGGGGTACCTTTTTCGAAGGTAGTCTAGTCGATTTGAAAAAAGGGTAAACTAGCACTGACAAGACATATATTCAAAACCATTTTAACGAGTGTGATACAGACAAGATCACTCGGCCATTTTTTCATTTTTAAGGAGTTTGAAAAAAGATTAAATATGGATTTTGTCAGGAATGTTCTTCTGGACCAGTTTAACGAGTGTGAAAGAATAAGGTCACTCAACAATCTTTTCAATTTTAGGGAGTCTGGAAAGAGCTTAACTATGGACTCTATGGGGGTTCCTTTTTCATAAATTTAGTCCCTCAGGCCCGAAAAAGGGTTAAAATGATACCTGAGAGTACTCTTCTAGAGAAATGGAGTTCCTTAGAGTATACCTTTGTTCATACAGTTGACTGTTCGAACTGAAAAAGGGGTAAACTACCGCCAGATAGAAATGACTTCAAATTTCAGTTTAACAAGTGTGAAAGGCCACAAGATCGCTCGACAATCTTTTCATGTTTAGAGGGTCTGAAAAGGGATTAAAAAAAACCCGTTATGTCTTTTGGGAGTCCCAAGGGTGAGTTCAAGAGTGAAAAGGAATCATTAAAATGAGGCTCAAACTCGTAACTAGGAAAAACAACAAGGACTCCTGAGCCTACAGTGATTAGAGACAGCATGGACACCATAATGCAACCAGGATCTACCTAGGGAATCCATGTTCCGGTAAGCTCTACCACCAACTCGCGACACTTCTATAGCAGCAATGATGGTTCTGTGTTGCAACCTGATGCGATTGATCCTATGGCAAAGGGATAAAGACAACAAGATACAAAAGTCAGGGTAGAAACCTAACCTATATGCTCAAGTTGATCATCTGAGATTTTTCCACGGACTGTCAAAAGTTACCCAAAACTCCAAAAAAAATGTTCCAATACCTGATCATACCCTTCCAATGCAACTCTTGAATCACTCTAAATGGTTTTTGGTGTAAAGAAAATGATAAGGGGGGGCAAAAAAGTGACAAAAGAGGCCAAAATGTCTATAAATAGAAGCTGGCAGCTCATTGTCACCATTGTTGATTTGGAAATTGACTCTGGAGCAAAAAAAACCCTTTGATAAAAGTGGTGATTCTGGGACGTACAGTGGATGAAATGACCATCTGTCTGGACCAAGTATAAACTCTCTCCTCTTGCAATTTAAATATTTATTTTTTCTTTGGGTTCCAAGTTTTTGGGGGGTGTCGACCTTCAAAAGGTCGACCCCAGGTCCATGTGGGATTTCTTAGGATAGACCGTGTGTACATTCAGGCAGAGTAAAAACTGCACGCGTGTACGCTCGACTGTCAGCATTACATCCCATGTGGACCCCCTTATTGAATGAAAAAATTTAAAAAACAAAGGTCAACCCTCCTGAACTTTGGTGTTTTGCAGGTTATATGTTCAATGGAGAGAAAGAGAACATGAGGAGGTTAGTGATTTGGTCGGGGAAGACCCCAATGTTATGGATGCCTTAATGCAATGTGGGTTTCTCAAGTTCTTCTTATGTCCTTTTATGCGGGCACAACCTAGGCTACTGAACGCCTTGGTTGATTATTGGAATCCAGATGTAGAGGACTTTATGTTAGAGGGGCAGTCACTGGTGCCCACGATAGAAGACATATATTTTTTGACTGGCCTCTCCAAGAGAGGGGATCCATTCAACCTCCGGACATTTCCTTCGGGGCCGCATAACATAGCGAAATTGATAGGACCTTACTGTGAGGCTAGTACAGACTGATCAAGCTCACAGGTGCCCATAAGCAAGATTACTGACTTATCGCTGCAGGCGATTGTGTTTCTTATTGGATATATCACTAATTCCGTGGCTCTACATTAGGCATCCCGTGCACAGATGAACTATGCAGTCCAGTTCTTAAATGCACAAATATTTGACTGGAGCACAACATTGATAGATTGTATGAAGAGGCAGTTGATAGATTGTTGGTCGCGGACACAGAGGAACTTCAGGTTTGGGACCATTCTATGATCTTTCTACTTTGAAAGAGTTCTGAGCTTCAGTCCTCAAGTAGTGGTATGAGAACATCAGGCCTCTCTTCCTACAGTTTGTATATGGGCAGTGTTACTGCCACGACAGGGTGGTGGAAGGACCAATGAGACCTTTGACGATGATTTCTTCGCTTGGTTGTCACGACAGATCCCAGTCATAGAGGATTACCCTTATGCTGGGATTGATTTCTTGAGAGACCCTGAGATACCAGTACCTCCTTGTGAGGAGCGAGGAGAGATGGGTAAGTTTACATCATTGTTTTGTTGTTGTTTTTTTTTTTTCTGAAACATATGTAATTTTTATGTTTTTTTTTTATATATCATTTTTTCTGATACTAGAGTTTCTGATAGATATGTGTCCGTTGTGTGCAGATGTGGGACCAATGAGACATATGGACTATGTGAGGAATAGGATTCATCCTCACCCAAGGGCCGTACCTGCCACCGCAGGGGGACCAACAACAGCAGGAGAGATTCCAGCCTGGGAGGATAAGAGGGTGTTGAGACAATTTGAGCAAAACTTTACTTCGCTCACTCGCGTGGTCCCTATGGAAGAGATTGAGGATCTTCCACCATTTATGCAGCCTCATGTAGTGGGGGCACCACGGACATGGGTCTGATTGTTTCAGCATTTGGCCAACACTGTTGATCAGTACAATAGGGCCCACAGGCCTTAACCTTAGTTAGACTTTTCACGAGCTGAGAGCACTAATTGTATATATTGTTTGAGGGCATAATCCCCATGACTCGTTATTGGTCATATTTTTCAGGCGCTTGTGTCCACCTATGTACTCTGGTGACTATGATATTATATATGGATTTTTATGTCTTTTTGTGTCGTATGGATCATTTTTGGCTTTAAAAATGTATTTACATGTTTATGTGTATGTCCTTTCATATGTGTGTAAGATTCCATCTAAAATTTGATTAGCTAGAGTATCTGTAATTTGGTTTAATCTCCTAGGAACATGACCATATGTAATATAATCAAAGATTCGTTCTAAGAGACATACCCTAAGGAATCGTCGGTGTAAAGTCAGATCATGAACATGGTAGACTCTATTTAACTGAGACATAACCAACTGAGCGTCGAGATACACCAAGAGATGAGAGATACCAAATGACAAGGC
>SNQJ01S0059400.1:50949-67462 GCA_010110895.2 Picea sitchensis
TCAACAACTTTCCTTTTTTCGTGCTTTTGTAGGTACACGCAGGCCGTTTTGGGTCAGCTAGCATATACACGTGTGCAGTAATGGAGTAGGGTGTGTGGGCCTTTATAAAAGAGGTTTTTAATAAGAGTTATTCAATAGTGCTTTGGCAAAGAAGGAATTTGAAATGGCCTGATGCTAGGTAAGCATGTCTGGTGAAAATTAGGGTTATAACAGATGCCCCCTAATGTGTGAGGTAAGAAGAGCATCTGATGGCTGAAATACATTAACAATCTTTACTGATGTGCCGAACAAGTGAGCGCAGGGACCAGAAATCAAGATGCGCCATCTACAATAATAATAATTGTCTCCTCGAGGCGGGCATACCCATGCTCAGGATCATGGCTACCAATCAAATACACTGTAGATCCATGCCATATAACTATATAAAGTGTAGCCACGAACAATACACAATGAAGCTACATCTCGAAATCAAATAGATATACATGTAAAGTATCCATCTTCTTAGAAGATGATAAGGTCTGATGGCTGGAGATGAGGTCTTCAAAGCTCGAGCAACAAATTCAAAATATTCAAACTCGGGTAGGAGTGTAATATGAGTGTACGACTTCACTACCCGGAGGTCTTTGACGGCTCGTTGGTCATGGACTAGAGAATCTTGATGATCAGACTAAAGGCTTCATTGATTTCGAACAAAGACTTGATTGGACATTCAGGATGACCGAGCATGAAGGCAAGAGACAAACTGTAGAGGGGCTGACTTAGGCTTAGTAAAAACTTCCCTTGGACAATACCACGAGAAATGATGAGACTCAGGCAACATGGAATTAACATAAGTTTACAAGGCAGGAGGCAACACAAACTCTCCATATGTTTGGAAGAATAACCAAATGGAGGAGGACACAACTCTATGTAGATAAAATAACTTCCTAAGGTCATATTAAATCCCATATTTTGACAAAAAAATGGACCGATGTGCTTTATCCAAGGGTGACTCATTATGCTACCAATAAAGAAAATACTTTTCCCTTCCTCTTTTTGGGGTATATTTGATTTTGCTTTTTGTCTTTTTCAATAATTTTGGAAAAAGAATAAAATAATGTTACGTTACAAAGGAGGAATGAGTGTTGCAAACATACAAGTTCAAGGCACAAGGACAAGATCGATGTTTCGTGAAATGACACTAGGGAAAAATACTCCAGGGGCCAAAGGTGTCAAGACGCAGAGGCAAAGTGCTACAAGGATTTCATATAAGGTATGATTTAGATGGTTCAGTTGAGAGCAACATGGAGCCGGCATTAGACCAAAGATGCAGGTATGCAAACCCGGTTAACAAAACACACAATGGTAACGTCCTTCGATGTTAGTTTAACGAGCCCAAAGAAGGTAAGCTCGACAGTTTTTACTATTTAGAGAGTCTGAAAAAATGTAAAAGGAGACTCCACTGGGGTACCTTTTTCGAAGGTAGTCTAGTCGATTTGAAAAAAGGGTAAACTAGCACTGACAAGACATATATTCAAAACCATTTTAACGAGTGTGATACAGACAAGATCACTCGGCCATTTTTTCATTTTTAAGGAGTTTGAAAAAAGATTAAATATGGATTTTGTCAGGAATGTTCTTCTGGACCAGTTTAACGAGTGTGAAAGAATAAGGTCACTCAACAATCTTTTCAATTTTAGGGAGTCTGGAAAGAGCTTAACTATGGACTCTATGGGGGTTCCTTTTTCATAAATTTAGTCCCTCAGGCCCGAAAAAGGGTTAAAATGATACCTGAGAGTACTCTTCTAGAGAAATGGAGTTCCTTAGAGTATACCTTTGTTCATACAGTTGACTGTTCGAACTGAAAAAGGGGTAAACTACCGCCAGATAGAAATGACTTCAAATTTCAGTTTAACAAGTGTGAAAGGCCACAAGATCGCTCGACAATCTTTTCATGTTTAGAGGGTCTGAAAAGGGATTAAAAAAAACCCGTTATGTCTTTTGGGAGTCCCAAGGGTGAGTTCAAGAGTGAAAAGGAATCATTAAAATGAGGCTCAAACTCGTAACTAGGAAAAACAACAAGGACTCCTGAGCCTACAGTGATTAGAGACAGCATGGACACCATAATGCAACCAGGATCTACCTAGGGAATCCATGTTCCGGTAAGCTCTACCACCAACTCGCGACACTTCTATAGCAGCAATGATGGTTCTGTGTTGCAACCTGATGCGATTGATCCTATGGCAAAGGGATAAAGACAACAAGATACAAAAGTCAGGGTAGAAACCTAACCTATATGCTCAAGTTGATCATCTGAGATTTTTCCACGGACTGTCAAAAGTTACCCAAAACTCCAAAAAAAATGTTCCAATACCTGATCATACCCTTCCAATGCAACTCTTGAATCACTCTAAATGGTTTTTGGTGTAAAGAAAATGATAAGGGGGGGCAAAAAAGTGACAAAAGAGGCCAAAATGTCTATAAATAGAAGCTGGCAGCTCATTGTCACCATTGTTGATTTGGAAATTGACTCTGGAGCAAAAAAAACCCTTTGATAAAAGTGGTGATTCTGGGACGTACAGTGGATGAAATGACCATCTGTCTGGACCAAGTATAAACTCTCTCCTCTTGCAATTTAAATATTTATTTTTTCTTTGGGTTCCAAGTTTTTGGGGGGTGTCGACCTTCAAAAGGTCGACCCCAGGTCCATGTGGGATTTCTTAGGATAGACCGTGTGTACATTCAGGCAGAGTAAAAACTGCACGCGTGTACGCTCGACTGTCAGCATTACATCCCATGTGGACCCCCTTATTGAATGAAAAAATTTAAAAAACAAAGGTCAACCCTCCTGAACTTTGGTGTTTTGCAGGTTATATGTTCAATGGAGAGAAAGAGAACATGAGGAGGTTAGTGATTTGGTCGGGGAAGACCCCAATGTTATGGATGCCTTAATGCAATGTGGGTTTCTCAAGTTCTTCTTATGTCCTTTTATGCGGGCACAACCTAGGCTACTGAACGCCTTGGTTGATTATTGGAATCCAGATGTAGAGGACTTTATGTTAGAGGGGCAGTCACTGGTGCCCACGATAGAAGACATATATTTTTTGACTGGCCTCTCCAAGAGAGGGGATCCATTCAACCTCCGGACATTTCCTTCGGGGCCGCATAACATAGCGAAATTGATAGGACCTTACTGTGAGGCTAGTACAGACTGATCAAGCTCACAGGTGCCCATAAGCAAGATTACTGACTTATCGCTGCAGGCGATTGTGTTTCTTATTGGATATATCACTAATTCCGTGGCTCTACATTAGGCATCCCGTGCACAGATGAACTATGCAGTCCAGTTCTTAAATGCACAAATATTTGACTGGAGCACAACATTGATAGATTGTATGAAGAGGCAGTTGATAGATTGTTGGTCGCGGACACAGAGGAACTTCAGGTTTGGGACCATTCTATGATCTTTCTACTTTGAAAGAGTTCTGAGCTTCAGTCCTCAAGTAGTGGTATGAGAACATCAGGCCTCTCTTCCTACAGTTTGTATATGGGCAGTGTTACTGCCACGACAGGGTGGTGGAAGGACCAATGAGACCTTTGACGATGATTTCTTCGCTTGGTTGTCACGACAGATCCCAGTCATAGAGGATTACCCTTATGCTGGGATTGATTTCTTGAGAGACCCTGAGATACCAGTACCTCCTTGTGAGGAGCGAGGAGAGATGGGTAAGTTTACATCATTGTTTTGTTGTTGTTTTTTTTTTTTCTGAAACATATGTAATTTTTATGTTTTTTTTTTATATATCATTTTTTCTGATACTAGAGTTTCTGATAGATATGTGTCCGTTGTGTGCAGATGTGGGACCAATGAGACATATGGACTATGTGAGGAATAGGATTCATCCTCACCCAAGGGCCGTACCTGCCACCGCAGGGGGACCAACAACAGCAGGAGAGATTCCAGCCTGGGAGGATAAGAGGGTGTTGAGACAATTTGAGCAAAACTTTACTTCGCTCACTCGCGTGGTCCCTATGGAAGAGATTGAGGATCTTCCACCATTTATGCAGCCTCATGTAGTGGGGGCACCACGGACATGGGTCTGATTGTTTCAGCATTTGGCCAACACTGTTGATCAGTACAATAGGGCCCACAGGCCTTAACCTTAGTTAGACTTTTCACGAGCTGAGAGCACTAATTGTATATATTGTTTGAGGGCATAATCCCCATGACTCGTTATTGGTCATATTTTTCAGGCGCTTGTGTCCACCTATGTACTCTGGTGACTATGATATTATATATGGATTTTTATGTCTTTTTGTGTCGTATGGATCATTTTTGGCTTTAAAAATGTATTTACATGTTTATGTGTATGTCCTTTCATATGTGTGTAAGATTCCATCTAAAATTTGATTAGCTAGAGTATCTGTAATTTGGTTTAATCTCCTAGGAACATGACCATATGTAATATAATCAAAGATTCGTTCTAAGAGACATACCCTAAGGAATCGTCGGTGTAAAGTCAGATCATGAACATGGTAGACTCTATTTAACTGAGACATAACCAACTGAGCGTCGAGATACACCAAGAGATGAGAGATACCAAATGACAAGGCGTCATGAAGCAACTCAATAACTACACTATACTCAATGACATTGTTTGTGGTGTCACCTAAGCATATACCTCCGGAAGATAATAACTGGCCTCGAGGTGTAAAAATTACCCAAGCTTCGGAGGCAAGCCTCCGAGTGTGTAGGCTAGCACCATCTACGTGCCCAATGAACACCTCGGATTCACTTGACATCTGCCACCATGACGAAAGATAACATAAAAAACGACACGTCCATAATACTAAAAGAAACTAGAAAGTAATAGTACAAAGACTTTACATATGTTACAAAAAGTTACCCATGGTGACCTACCTATGAGTAATACTTCTTGAGGTAGAGTCCATTTCTAGGCTCTGACAAAGAATTCCCTTCAAATTCAACCGGATGATAAGCGCCCTTTTTTAGAACCTCTTTTATGATGAAAGATCCGAACCACATGGGTTTGAATTTTCCTGCCCCCAGGGGGTCCTTATCTTGGTCATAGACTAGGACAAGGTCTCCTTCAGTGAAAATCTGAGGATGAACGGACCTATCATACTGGAAATTGACTTTATGTTCGTGAGCCTTGTTGGCCAGGGCTGCATCATGATGCTACTCATTGAGCCACTCAAGGTATAATAATCGTTATTTAAGTGGAGAAGTATCTGGCAATAATTGTACTGCCAACTTTAGGGACGAGATCTGACATTCGATAGGAAAGACTACTTCTAGCCTGTAAATGAGTTGAAAAGGTGAGAAACTAGTTGCAGTCTTAACAAATGTTTGGTAAGCCCATAATGTCAAGTATAACATCAAATGCCAATTTGACTTGGCTGAGTTGATCGTTTGTTGTAGGATGGTCTTAAGAGAATTATTTACAACTTCCACCTAACCATTTGCTTAGGGGTAGTAGGGTGATGGATGTTCTTGACGTAACCCAAGATTTGATGTTAACTCAATCATCATCTGGTTTTGAAAGTGACTGCCATGGTCAGTGACAATATCCCTCGAGACGTCGAACCTTGCTATTATCTGGTTGAATAAAAAGAGAGTTGCAGTCTCTCCATCATATTTAAACATTGGCATAGCTTCGACCTATTTCGTGAAGTAGTCTATGACTACGATGATATAACGGTGCCCCCTTGCTAAAGAAGGGTTGCATGTAGTGTAATCAATCCCCCACTTGGTGAAGGGACCAACTTTGATGACAGGAAACATGGGAGCGGGATGTGCCCTCATCTTCCGAGAGAAGATCTGGAATGGGTGGCACTTCTTGACTGATTCGATACAATCTTTGATTAGTGTCGGCCAGAAGTAACCTACTCGTAGAATCTTTTGGGCTATTGCTAACCCAGACAAATGACCACCACATGCTCTAGTATGGAAATCGTTAAGCATGATAACTACTTCTTCATGAGTGAGACATTGGTGCAGGATGCAGCCTACACCTCTCCGATAAAATGTATCACCGAGTATGAGATAATTCTTAGCCTGATGGTGTATACGTCGACACTCATCATGAGAAGCAGAGGTGGGGCACTTCAAAGTCTAGATATAGATAAGTATATCTCTATACTAGGGATCCGAAGATGTGATCAAACACATATCTCCTCTGATAGGCGACTCTTCCGAAATAAGTTCTGCAAAGACTAGTGACATTTTGGATTTCGTTTGATTTCGCTGAAATGAAATCTAAGTCAAACTCCTGGAGGACGACTATCCATATACTGATCTTTACGCCTATTACTCGTCGTGTCAACATGTACTAGAAATGATTCATGACAACAATGACGGTGGTCTTGCGAAACAGAACATAATGACGGAACTGTTGAACAACATGAACTGCTGCCAACGCAAGTTTTTCCATATGAGAATAATTGATTTCTGGTCCTACGAGTCCTCGGCTCAGGTAATAAAACACATATTCAGAGATCAAGACATCCTCTTGAACTAAGACCATGGCGATGGTTGACTTTTTTTCATCTAGGTATAATAAGAAATCTTTATTATAGTTAGGCAGCTGAAGCAGAGGGGCAGTCATGAGGGAATGTTTTAACATGTCGAAAGAGTGTTGGGTGGCATCGTCCCAATGAAAAGGAACATCTTTCTTCAGTAAGCACATAAATCCCTTTGTGATCTTAGCATAGTTGGCGATGAAACGTCTTAAAAAGTTCGCCTTGCCTTGTAGACTCTAAAGTTGAAGGATTGTGCGTGGGGGAGGCAACCGAATTATTGCCTCAACCTTGAGAGGATTGACCATGATCCCTGTTGTTGATACTATGAAACCTAACAAACGTCTTGATGTTACACAAAAGATGCACTTGTTTGGATTCAAGCAAATCCAGAAGTAGTGACAACGCTTAAAGATAAGTCAGAGGTGTGTGGGATGATCCATTCTCTTGTGAAATCGAGATGCTAAATCATCTAAATAGGCCTCGACTATATGCTTGAGGTAATGGAAAGCAAAATACATGGCCCACTAAAAGGTTTCTCCATCATTTTTTATACCAAAAGGCATCTTACGATACACGAATGTACCACATGGACAAATGAATTCCATTTTGTGTTGGTCTTTGGGTTTGATTTGTATTTGATTATATCCCGAAAACCGTCCATGAAAGAGAATTCCTCGCAACCCACACATTCATCAATTATCTAATTGATGAATGGTGTGGGAAATTATCTTTTGGACAGGCCTTGTTCAAATCATGGAAGTTTTTGCATACACAAATTGTGCCTTGTTTTTTATTGAATGGCATAGGATTTGACACCCATTGGGTCAAATGGATAGGATAGATAAAACCGGCTTTTAACAGTTTCTCAACTTCAACCTTAATGGCTACTGCTTTCCTGGGATTAACCGGACAAAGCTTCTGTCGAATAGGCTTGGCATCTGGATAAGTTGTGATTGTATGTTCGACGATTTTTTGATCGATGCCTGGCATTTCCTCGTAAGACCAGGCAAAAACGTCACAAAATTCTTTAAATAGATCTGTGTAGATTTGAATCTCTTTGGGGGAGAAATCATCTCTGATGAAAACATTTTCCACGATGCCAGGGGTTCTGGAGATATTGATTGGTATGGTTTCAACGATGGTTTCCATATTACCCTTAGCATAGACCTCGTGTGTAGCTAAGGGATTAATAGGACAAGAACTATATCCAGTCATAGTCAAGGTGAATTCTCCAGCTTCGATTCTTCTTAACTCTAGGAGGAAGTATGATCTATGATGAAGATCATCCCAGGGTTTGTCTAGACTAGTCATTGCTTCAATTACCGCTTCGTCAGAGTGCAATACTAAGTCTAATGAATCAGTGTCAGCGAGAGAACCTTGAGCCCAAATAGGCTCTAGAAGCGGATCTAAATCTTGTGCAGGAGTTGGATCTATGTTGGATGAAGCTTGTTGGACTAAAGAGTACACTAATTCAGTTGCGGACAAGGGCATGGACATGCCCGGGTGCCCTATCCCATCAATCGTGGCTGATGGGGAAGGAAGTATCCACAAATCGTTGAAGTAAGTCGTGCGAAATGACGAAACTTGGAAAATATCAACCTTATGGTGGTCGGATATGAAATTGGCATCGCCGTGAGGGGGTGGGTAATCGAAGGTACCCATCAAATATGGGCACAAACCAACCCCGACGTTGACTACGCCTGGTTGAGGATTATCAATCATCGAGATCGCGGATACCCCCAATGAAGGGTTAGATCTGGAGAAAGACAATTGATCAATGGTCACAATCTGGTCCTCATGTGGAAACAACAAGACCCGGAAAACTATAGCAACCATTGCTTGCATGGCATAAGTCCAACTCCTTCCTAACAAGAGATTGTAGTCGAGGGACGCGTCGACTACTTCTACCTTGACATACATGGTCTTCCCTCCTAACTGTATGGGGAAAGAGGGAATGATACCATGTGGTCGGAATGAATGACCATCGAAAGCAGTGAGAAGAGTAGGCAACAGAGACAAAATAGGATGGGCAATGGCCTTCCAACATGGAAATGACATAACACATGTTGAGGCACCCTCATCAACCACCGTGCGGAAAATATTTCGAGTAAAAGATTTTGTGGGGTGAACCACTACTATCTGAAACGCTACGTGGCAAGGCAAATGAGGTTTTAAGTCGATTGTATCCAGCATGATGGTACCCGGATTACAAGTCTCGATAGATCCTAAAGCGATTAACAAAGATTTCCTCTGGGAAGGGCATCTTTGGAGGACCTCCAAAGCGGACATCGCACAAGGGGTTTGAGACAAATCCTCCACCATAGAATAGTTCTGGGAGGCCCTTGCGTTTGGGTTGTGAGAAGATTTTTTGAACGTGCCTTTTGGGATGTGTGTCATTGTTTTTCCCAAAGTATTTTCAATCTGTAGAGGAAGAGATGTGAGTTCGACTTCTTTTCCCTTCTCAGAAGTGCTTGGTTTACTATAGTCATGTGTTCTAGTCGATATAAAATCATCACCCTTCATCATATACACATTCGTGGATGTGGGATTGTTCAAAGACGGAGAGCGTCCTTGAATGCCCCCTTTCGTGCTTGTAGAGGCTTGGGTTAGGTTTTTCCCATGATAAAATGGATTGGTTAACACAGTAGGTTGTTGTTGTGTCACAAACGTTTGGGCCTCTGCAAGCTGAGGAGATTGGTGGGTTGGGTGGTCTTCCATGCACAATTTGCATGGATACCTCGCCTTCTGTTTCTCAGTGTTTCCCCCACCAGCATTATTAGTGGGTTTCTTATCCCCCTTACCCTTTTTTCATTGTTTTTTATTTCCTTCAGGCTGTTGGGTGGCCTTTGGATTTTTCGATTTCACTGTGTGTACATCCGACATTTTAGTAGGGGGAGTAGCCAAAACAATAGTTTGGATGGCCGTTGTGTGTTGTATAGACAATTGCTACAATTACTTCGTCAGTTGCTCAGCGGGATTTGTTTGTGATGAACCAACAATACCATCGACATGTGGTCCAACTCTCTGTCTGGTTTTATCAAGTATTGAGCATGGCGCATCTAGCAATATCTCATATAATAAACTGGACTGAAAATAGATGAGCTCAAGCTGTTGAGCTCTCATGATGGTGCCTTCTTCGAAAACAACTCTTGATGTTGTGACATCTTTGGATAACTGTGGGACCAAAGTGATCCAAGTGGATATTGGTGGCCACCCACCTCTTCCAACTGGCTCAAAATAGCTTTCTGGCAATTTTGGCAATTTACTATTTTTAGCAGGTTTTAACTTCCGGGGCCATTTTGAGGGCCTAAATGAAGGTTTTTTGAGATTGAGGTTTTCAATAATATCAAAAGGAATAATTGAGCCTCCAAAATGAATCTCCTCAATGATACCTTTCCAATGAGCTATCACACGCCTAAAACGGAGATCATATACAAAAGTTACAACCCCAGGAAGCTGATGTACTCACTTACCCAAATGGGCCCCACATGACTTTTGGCGCTTCATCTCCTAGGGTTAGGTTTTTGGCATTTCGGTTTATTTTAAAAAGGCCTTTAGAGCCTCATTGTAATCATCTTCTTGCGAATGAGCGCAGCCATCACATCTCTTCTCAGAGATAATCCCCCACCATTCTAGCGAGTCTTTCACTCTGTATTTTTACAGTCTCTGTAC
Organism: Picea sitchensis; assembly: GCA_010110895.2. Lineage (NCBI taxonomy): Eukaryota > Viridiplantae > Streptophyta > Pinopsida > Pinales > Pinaceae > Picea > Picea sitchensis. Next base: position 61,144 of record SNQJ01S0059400.1, read on the forward strand.
ATTTCTTTGATGAATAGAAATTGTGTATTACTGTATATCTATGTTTATGGTTGCATCTCCGATACATTTCTGTTATATTATTGAATATCTGCGATATCTCTGTGCATCTCTTTATTATATCTCCGTTCTCATTTCGTGCCAAAAATAATCTGAATCACAAAGACTTAAGGAACCACTCGAGCATAAATGTTGGTGGGACTGGCACCTTAATTAAACTCTTCTGGCGTCTCCATTCTTGGATGTGATTAGAGATATGGTCCTCTTTTGTCTCTATGAAATTGGCCAGCAATTCTGTGACAACTTCGTATCTCACAGGTAATTGGAAATGGTTTAGGAAGGCCATTGCCAATTCACCGAAGGAAGAGTATCTTGAGCAGTTGAGCTCAATGTACCATTTCGTGGCACTCCCAATGAGAGTATGTTGAAACAATAGCAACTGTATGGAGTCATCTTTCAACGAGTTAGATGAGCACCAAAGGTGGAAGGTAGTCACATGATTGCATGGATCTTCATTTTTCTTGGCTTCGAACTTTGGTATGTCCGAAGGCAACTTGGTCGGCATAGGGGGCCAACGCGGATCATGACACATCAGGTCATTCAACAACCTTGTCAAGTCTGGAAAATGCAAAGTTGCCAGGAAAGGTAGTTTGGGTTGTTGGTGATAACCTGGGAAAAAGGGACCTGGAGTTTGACTGGCACCAAGTTGCCAGGAAAATTTCGGCTATTGGCTTGGGTTCTGGTAAAAACCATGGCCATGACCAATGTACGGATTCTACATGTGAGGAGACATCATTGGCTGATTCCCAAAATAGGACGTAGATGGATGGGTGTGCATTACATTCAGAGGACTTTGGGAAGGGTTTCCCCATGCCGACTCCATGGGGATAGGCATAGTACCTTGTTTGGGGTTCCATTGATTGTGGAAAGAATTGTCCCAGATCAACATTCTTGACAAAGGAACGGATCTCTGCCAAGAATTCAAAGGCCCTAATGCAGAAGAAGTTCCTTGGTTTGCCCCCTATGCAGGAATAGTACCCTGCATAGGAATAGGTTGTCCGAAACCGATATTTTCCCCAGTCGGGAAAGAAGTTGATGAGAAGATGTTGTTACCAAATGCATTGAACAAAGAAAATGGTGTCGAACCTATCGGCATATTATGCGAAGGCGGTCCTTGAATCCATGCTCCAAATAAACCATGGTGTTCAGGTGGCCTGGCGGATTGTTGATGCGTGCCACCAAGAGAAGGGAACGAAGGAGGTATATGATCTCCCCTATAAGGGAAAGCATTAAAAGGAGATGAAGTGCCCCCCATGTGGCCTCGCAGAGGAATGTTATAGCTCCCTTTCCCCATACCTAAAGTATGTGAAGTGTAGTAGGAAAGTACAGGACTTGTACCTGAGCTAGGCATCCCATATGAGAACGGAGGGCCTGTCACACTTGGTGTGAAAGGGGTTGTGGCCGCCACCATAGATAGGATCAGACCACTGTGCGAGGTAGAGGCGGTCGAGACCATGGTGGCTCAGACCGGTGACGGTGGGTTAGGAGGTGGAAACTCTCATGTGATGACAACCATAGTGGGAATTGAAGAATTCCCAGAGGGAGTGACAACATTTGTTTCCATTGTTGCGTGCGACACTGTCTAGCACTCATAAGGGTGAATTGGTATGATGATGGGTGTTGAAAGATTAGTGGTTTGAGTTTCAGGTGGACCAAGAGATTTCCCCCGAAAGTCTAAAACGGTCATTTCCTCCGGATGTTGGTTGGGCACAATGTCTTGTGACCCGGTCGCTTTAAAAGACCCTTGTTGGTCTAGCTTTTGCCTTAGTGGTGGCGGGGGTGGCTCTAGTGTAACTGGTGATAGGCGCAAAATATTTTATGATAGACGAAGCTCGTGATCCTCCACTATGTGAGAATATCAAAGACACTCTAGGGATATCTATTCGTTCAAAAAAAAAACACACACTAAAAAAGTCCCTACAAGACAAAACAAGAAAACACTAAACTAATTGGAAGAACAGTTACAACAACCAACACTAGAGCAACTTATCGGTGCAAGTGAAACTCAAACATGGAAGAACCCTCTAGGTATACTTTGCAAAGAATGGCCCGATTTCTGTCCTAGGTACTACGGTATACCCCCGCAGTCACCTGTATATGTCCCTAAAAAGATAGGCAACTAGGTTGCCAGCGCGGGAACAGTCACCAGGCAGGTACAGTCAAAAGTCGGGTAGACCACAATGATCAGGGTATTGATCCTGAAACCTGTCAAGGGTATCGGAAGCAAGTGGTATGGAAGACAACTGAGTACCTCGAATGGATTCTAGACCCATGAAGCTCTGTGGCAAATGCAATCGACAGAATCCCAAGACAAGCCCTCGATATGTGTTCTCCACTACGATTGGTCCAACTTTGGAGGTTTATCTCCACTACCTTTCCACATGTGACCTCATGTTTATCCCCTATGTTAGAGGGGGGTCCCAGATAACTTTCATGATACTAGACTTTGACACTCCCTAACTTAGACTCCAATGTTTGATTTTAATGGCCTTGAAGAGTTTCCTCTCCAACCTAATTCAAGGCCCTGACCCTAAACTAGTTGGTTGACCCTACAAACATAAAAATTCTAATGAATTTTAGATTTAGCGTTAATTTTTATGGATTTTCTTAAGGCAAATGTTATGAAAGTGAAACTAGTGATGTTTGAAAGACGAAAGAAAAATAAACAGAAAACTGGAAACAAAAACCTTTACTTCACTCAACTCTTAAACAACTTTTCAAATTTTATTTTTTTTATAAGATCTTTGAACAACAAACTCAAAGAAGGATTTCACTCGACTACGAGCTACTTGCGATCTAAGTAAACCATCAAGAACTTATGAAAGCAAAGACTTTTCCCTAGTTACTAATGCAAAACAACACTTTTTAACCAACAAATAAATAAAAGATTTTTTTTATTTGAATTCTCACAAAGCAAAAAGGAAAAATATCAACAAGTCAAAACCAAGAAAACTTCTGGCCTAAGAACAGATCGCAAAGAGTCACTTTAAAAATCACACACACACAAATTAAAATTGGACTCTCACACTTGTCTAAAAACCCTATAAAAGAAAAATTTTGAGGAAAACTTCTAAATGAAAAAATAAAGCTATTGCTGTGAACAAACCTAAGTTACTGACTGCTATGACAGAGACCCAAACCTGAGAGGTATAACTCTTGTCAAAAGAAAGGATGATTTCCTCACTTTCAACAAAAATTCTCTCCACAAGCACACTGCTAACAGTTCCACAGCAAGAGTGTGCACACGAGCTGTGTAAAGTCAGATATCGTGTACACGTGTGCTGGCCTTATACAGGTGTGTGTATATCTGAAACTCTGAGACAAATGGAAAGCCAAGCAAGCCAGACTAGGAAGAGACTACTGATACTGAGAACCAGAATCTCTTAAAGACTCAGACACTTACTTTAATAGAAAAAATAAAACAATTCAAGGAAAACTTCATAGAACAAACCAATCCGAGGTGAAACCTAAGCTATAGACTGCAAACAACAAAGACTAGAAAGAGTTCCAGAAAACCCCTGAGAAGGACTAATTATGACAGGGAAGAGGATGACTACCTCTTTAAAAGAAATTTTCTGGAATCATACACGCTATCGACACTTCCTCAGCTAGTGTGTACATGCAGGTTGTGAGAATGTAGGGCACAGGTACACACGTGAATACCTTATACAGCCCACGTGTACCTTTGTGGGTCTCGGAAAAAAAAATATAGTCAAACAAAGAAACAAAGATAAATTTTATGGAAGACCAGAATCTTTGTTAGCTCAGACTTTTGTAGAAACTTTAAAAACAGGAAATGAAACCAGTTCTTAAAAATACCCAAAAAATATTCCCAGGAACCCTAGAGATCTCCTCAGTATGGTTGCCAATTCTGTTGTGAGTGGGAAATCCCTCTACATATTATCACTTAGGATTTAATTATGCATGCAGAAAAGACCTAAAGATTTCTACTTTCTACCGTTGTCCCGGACCTAATCCCCATTATTCTTAAGCAAATACATAGTTAAGAAGATCAAGTGAGCATACCTTATTTTGGGCAGTTGATATTGATCCTTCCTCACGCTTGATCGCTCTTTGACTACATCTCTCCTCCCAAGGATGACCTGCATTCACACAAGATGAATAACAAACTCCACATGCATTTGATATATAGATTAATGGGTTAGAGATTCAATAAACAAGTATGCAATAAACCATGAAAACCTCATATGGTGGGACGGGGAAAGTACTTCTTTATTATTAACTTCAACAAATCAAATTACAATGATGAAGCCGACCGCTGCTCCACGAACTTGGTCCTGGGCTCCTCTTCAACTATCCTCCAACTTCTTTTCTCTATCTTTCTCTTTGCACAACGATGGATAAAGGGTTGGGACAAAGGGAATGCACAATCGGATATAGTTTCTTTACTATGATTCTCCTCTTCCAAATGGGACCCCTAAACCTTCTTTTATAGGCTAGAAGAAGCTAGGTATTTGGTCAAACCCTCAGCCATGCATGGTCGGAAGGTTTAGCTAACTCACCCAAAGCTGTGTGTTCCGTCAGCAACTTTCCTTTTTGTTCTTTTGTAGGTACACGTAGACTGTTTTGGGTCAACTAGCGTGTACACGCATGCAGTAATGGAGCAGGGCGCATGGGGATTTATAAAAGAGGTTTTTAAGAAGATTTGTTCAGTAGTACTTTGGCAAATAAGGAATATGAGATGGCCTGATGCCAAGTAAGCATGTATGGTGCAAATTAGGGTTCTAACAATTTGTTCAAAAAAAAAATATAGCCAAATTGGTAAAATTCCTCTTAAAAAAAAAGCATTGGATCAAACCAATGAATGTAGCATTGATCATTCTAAGAAATATCCTAGAATATCTTGATTCATCAACTACCCTCAACATCTAATCATTACAATATTTATAAATTGTTTAGTAGTGCATTTACACGCCAAAAAGGATGATTTCTATGCAGAAAGATTCTCAACATTATGATGAATGATAGGATGGTGGGTTATGAGGGAAACCATGGTTATTTTTTTCATTTTTAGTAATAAAATACTTTGTTGTGCAAAAAAACTCTTATTACAAATTCTTCTTTATCAACATAATTTAAAATTCCTCGCAAAAATTGATCATAGTACATATAAGATATATATGAGTGGAAATATCAAATTTCACATTGGCTTAACTAAATTGAAACCAATGAATTATAATCAAAATGTCTTGCTAACATATCTTTCATATGAATAGTTTTTGTAATTATCCTTTAGATAAACAAAACACACATTGGTAAAATAAGAGATGATTTATTAGAGGAACAACATAAGTCATTTATATTAAAAATGAGATATACAAAGTATTAGGCTAAAATCCTAGAATTATCAAAATTGCAAAATATGTCTAAATTGCATCCTTAGACACAATACTTAAACTTAAAACAACTAATATATAATTATCTAAGCTTATTTAGGAATCACCCATTTCTACATCTTGGCTAATTATGTAGACATTATGCCCAGAGGAAGATGAACTAATGCCTCCAACTCCATTATTCTCCTCATCTTGGCATCTAGGACATTTTAGAACATGAAGATCACATTTAATCCCCATTAAATCATTCATAATTAAGTTCAGTTTGTTCTCAACCATGAGTTGAAAGTCCACCATGGGTTTTTAATTCCTTGCGTGAGCTTTAAAAATTTTATCCCTTGTTTCAGGAGCACTCTTAATTAAATGAGTAGGAACTTCGAGAAATGTATCTACATACCTTTTTGAAATAACCAGTGTTGTAGGAACATCAAATACATAATTTGTAACACTATCAATAGTTGTAGAAGCATTCCCAGTGTTTGAATTATTCACCTTTCTTTGGTAATTTGATCCTTATGTCTCCATTAGACAGGTGTAATCATCACGATCCACAATGCCCAATATCTAATTATCTTTCGAATACAAAATATAGACAAAATGACCCTTAATCCTTCATTAGATTTCCAAATTACAAGTTGATACTCTTCATGTGTGAATTATGAAACAATTCGCTCCAATTGATGGGCGTATCCATCAATCAAATTATGAATATCGTCATTAAACCTGCATGGAAGTTTAATTAGTTAATAATTATGATACTATGGTTGTAGTAGTTGGAAAATCATTAGGATTTATAATTAGTAGGTTTTAATTTGGAAAACATTACAATTTGTAATAATTAATAAATTTTATTTTGTTATTTTATCAAAAGTTTTATATTGTCATATTTAATGCTTTGAAATTCC
>SNQJ01S0059400.1:81915-93769 GCA_010110895.2 Picea sitchensis
CGAATAGAAGTTCATATCGTCAAGATGGTATAGAGACATAGTGTCTTACTTGCTAAACCTGAAATGCCCAAATGAACTATCACCATCTAAATACAGGACTTTAAAATTCCATGCAGTTAAATATTGTATCACCGAAGGTCAGCTATATTGGAAGGATCCACTCGGTTTCCTGTTAGTTTGTTTAGTCGAATCGGAAACTCGGCGGGTTATAGATGAATTTCATAAGGGAGTCTGCGGGGGGAATCACGCATGGAGAGCCACAGCCTACAATATCTTGAGGGTTGGGTAATACTGGCCAAAACTCTTTTCAGACGTCAATGCCAAAGTGCGTGCCTGCAACCCTTGTCAATTATTCACAGGTAAGCAGAAGCTCCCGGCACTGCCTCTAGTTCCAGTCAAAGATGAAGCCCCATTTCAACAATGGGGTCTAGACTTCATAGGATAGATTAATCCCCATTCCAGTGATCAACATAAGTGGATCTTAACAACTACATATTATTTTACTAAGTGGGTGGAAGCCATTCCAACCAAAAGGGCAACAGACTCGGTGGTAATCGATTTCTTAGAAGATAATATTTTGTCAAGATTCGGTTGTCCCCGAAAGATAGTTACCAACAATGCCCAGGCCTTTAAATCTATGGCTATGATCATTTTATGTCAGAGGTATAACATCGTTCTTGGCCATTCCACAACATATTACCCCCAGGGGAACGGATTGGCCAAATCATCTAACAAGAGCCTAGTAAACATAATCAAGAAAGTATTGGATGAAAATAAAAGGTCTTGGCATGTGCACTTAAAATACTCATTATGGGCAAACCACATCAGCACTAAAAGGTCTATCGGAATTTCACCATTTCAAATGGTCTATGGGACAGATGTTGTTCTACCTATAAACCTAGCGCTACCAGTGATGAAGTTATGGCAGGATCAAAATGAAGAACCCAATCCTGTAACCAGGAGAATTAATCCGCTGATTGAGGTTCAACAACATAGAGTTGAAGTTGATGAAAAGATGCAGAAGTACCAATATGATATGAAAGCACTGTTCGACCACAAGGCAAAGGACAGGGAATTCCTCCTAGGTGATTTAGTGCTAAGATGGGATGCAAGAAAGGAAGAAGATGCGAAGCATGGTAAATTTGACCACCTCTGGTATGGACCATTCAGGGTCTCAGCTCCAGAAGGAAAAAATTCTTTCCTACTGGAAAATATAGATGGAGAATTCCTCGACGCCCCTGTCAACGGGCGGTATCTAAAGCATTACATGACGTGACAGTCGCCAGATTCAAAAAAAAATATATATATATATATATATTTTAATATAGTTTGTGTACATATATGTATTTTCATTTAAACATTGCTTTTTGATTTTCTGTTTTTCTTTTGTTCATAAGTTTTCGACACATTTCGGATAATATTCGTATTTGTCTTTTGCAGGATTCCAACTGCATACGAAAACAAGCAAGAGGAGTAAACTGAAAGTCGGTGTCGGAAATAAATCGGCATAAACAGGTGATACCTAAGGTAATTTCATATTGCGCAAAGAAAGTAAAATGAAAAGGTAAAGATGAGATTTCTCAAAAGACATGTTATAAAGGAATGTTAAAGAAAACCAAGGTAATGCCAATTCAAACTGCAATATCAGCTGAACTGACAGATAACAGATTTGTTTCCTGGTTTGATAATCTTTGAAAAAATTAAAAATATTTAAACAATTCGCTCAATATAAAAACAGTCAGTCAAAGTAAATTATCCCCGAAAATATCTACAAGAGTCAGTCTCGAATTGTTTGACCTCTGTATTTTCAGTCAGTAAGTTGCTACCTGACATCCTTTCTATCTTCGGGTTTAAATTTTAACAAGTCACCATCTTTCCGTTTCATTACGAAGGAATAAAAGTTTTTCGTTTCAACCTCGTCAGTTTCAAGACAAATTGTGGAAAGAAAGTGGGTCTTCACAGCTACTCGATCCCCTGCTAAGCGAAGGAATGTTTAGAGTGATCCTAACTTTCCTACATTTTTCAACGGCATCGAAGGATTAAAGCTTGCTCAAATAGGATGCCCTTAAAAAGTTATTTTTAGTTTTCTCCCTAAGAACGAAGATGTTGTGAAGGTCAAGATAAGGTTGGTACCGAGTAATCAAAGTAAGTTGACAGACCTCTAATGCAAAATATTACACATATATTAGCCCTGATACAAACTGATTGCCCCCATCTTCACGCTCTAAAAAGTAAATTATAAGACGGGTGGTGAAAGGAAATTCAGAAATGATTGCCCCCACCTAGTCCAAGAGACGATGAAAGGAAATTCAGAAATGATTGCCCTCATATCAGCATTTAAATGCATAAATATATTCCRAAGTGGTGAAAGGAAATTCAGTAAAAGGGGCCAGATAACTTCACCGGGGTACTGAATAGGCTCGTTGGCAGTGAAGCAATGTCTGAGATATCTGTAAGGTTGTTATACATGAATATCACTCTACTTTGGTAACCAATGCTTTTTAAAAACCTAATCCACATCCCAAATTCAGACGAGACTTCCCAATTAAAAACATATAATCTTATTCTTTTTATGCAAGCCGAGAGCCGCAATATATGTTGAGTCTCCTAGGACTATTTCGATTGTCCTAAAACATACCTAAATTTAGTAGTGGGAAAGGGAAAATTGTGAAAGGGACTACAACTATGTTTAAAAAGAGTATCTGATTTTGAAAAAACTTTTCAAGGTAAAGAACAAAGTCTTTTTCCCCCTTCGATCCTCGTTTCTCGGCAACCTTTTCTCCTGATTGAGTTTTTGACTCCATTTACCCAATATTGGCACGTGGTCTATTGTTCTTCCCGCCTCACAGGAAGGCGGGATCCCTAGTTGGAGCCTATGTTGGAGTCACCCTTGTTTTTTTAGCCTGTCACAATTTTCATTTTGATGCTTGAAATCTAAAGATGGTTCTCTTTTTTCCTCTGAGATATCGAGACCTCTGAAACTTTGTCACGCTAGCAGCGATGATTATTCTACTCTCAAAACAAGTCCTACCTTTCGTAAAAATGTTTCCTCTTTTTGTTCTACTTCGGAATCTCACACGACGGATACTATAACTCATGTAATTCACACGTCCCGAGTCACGAAACAACGAAGTCGTTTTAAATTTTCACTCAAGACAATAACAAGGGTAAAGTTTTCCTTAACTCATGATTAGAAGTCGTCGGGGTTTCGCGCCTCGGCGTTCGCCAAACCCAAAAATTTATTGTCACAGCCCTGATAGCCGAGAGCGCGAGGGCCTTATTTGAGTAACTCATGTCAGGGATTAAAGGCGAAAGCTAACCATGGTAAAAAAATTCTCTCGGCGTTTCGCCACTCGACGTTATATTTTTCAAAAGTTACACTGTCTAAACCCCGACTCGCGAAATCACGATACAGTTATAACGTAATTAATTAATCATTTAATCCAAGATTATATTCCCTTTAATTAAGTCATGTTATCGCAATCTCGTGTTTTTGTAGCTCGGCATGTAAATCTCCAAGAAACTCGTCTTTGAAACTCCGAGTTGCGATATGGCGAATGTAATAATTATAATATTAATCAAGCCCCAAATCATGATTACCTTTAATTAGCCAAGATCGATATTCGTAGTCTCGGGTGTTAGAGACTCAAAATGTTTAAGTAAAATCCCCGATATAACGAGTACCGAAACTTTGTTAATAGCAGTAAAACCAGATTAATTAAGAGAAATCAAGGAGTATCCCGTGCTTTGATGTTTGCATGATTTACGAGGAAGCCTTTTTCCCCCATGCACCAACTGAAATTTTAAACCGCCAAAACTTATGACATTAATGAGGAAATAGGGTAAATCGATGTATAAGATCGGATTTTTATGGCAGAATTTATTTCCAAATTTGATTTGACAGACTTGTTTTGAAAGGTACCGAGTTTTTTGAGTATATGTAAGAGTTGCGTTTCATTATAACAAATGAATTTTCATAGCACGCAGAGCTCATCATTTCTGAGTAAACTGACTTCTGTATGTATACGCAGTTCTATCACAGAAGAGCTAAAACGCAAGCTTCAGCCATGGCTCCGCAGAAAGTAGCAAAGACGAATGTTGAGGTTTCAGGACAAGGCTTAGACAATGCCTCTGTTACTTCACCCTGAAGTATCAACTCGGTCCCTAACTGGTCATATGTTTCAGATATTCTGCAATCAAAATTGGTGGATTATTCCAACAACTCCAACAACAACAAAAGAGATGATATAACCACCAAGTACAAAATAGTCGTCCAATCTGGAATGCATAGAGTAGCAGCCAGGCCATGGTTGCTTCCATATTATGAAATGGTCCGATGGGCATTGGATCATGTGGACATACCGACTAGGACTATCATGAACAAGCAGAGAGTCACCATCGGGACTTTCAATCTAGAGAATCTGCAAACCATGTATAAGCTACCCATGACGTCTGAACACACATATGGCGCTAAGTTCTTGGAAGAATTCAAGGAGAAGGAATGCATACAGTATGATAAAACCATGTCCAGTTTGATAAAGGATTGGGTTTCAAACACCGCGAAGTTTAGAGATGATATCCACGACATTTATTCAATCGCTTTATTAGAACCGCAGTATAAATATGTGGCCATGATGACATGCCGGTTATATGGGAAAGAGGACACATCACATTTTTTCCTTGTGTGGGTGCCTCTAATGTTTCAGGTCACAGAAGGTTGTTATTTTAATTTGGCAAAGATTCTTTCGGATAGCTTGACCAATCAGGTCACAGAGTATCGGGAGTAGAAGGAGAATGGGAAGGCATCGTCATTCTTCATGTCCGCATACATTATGGATGCAATTTGTTCTATGAAACCATTTCCATTGATGAGCTGGAGTTGGAATCCAGCCGAAGATGAACCCATACATGTATATCATGCAAAATTATGGGAAAACAAAGAAAAAAAAATTGCGTATGAAATTTTTAAATGGGTGATGGTGCCCCTGCATGTCGCCATTTTTAGTCACCCGCCACCCCAGATCTCAGACAACATAGTAAAAAATCTAAGCAGCATAGCACATTGGTATATAGAAGCCGAATTTTCCTACCTCAGAGTTTTCGGGGCTTCTGTTCCCCCACATGCGCTTCCATTGTTCATTCCCGAAAAGCTGGCTTGTCGCGAGGTTGCCCGGCAAACGGTAATTGGCGGTGTAAGCAAAGAACTTAAAGGGTACTCGAACAAGGTATGGCCGTCGTTTCCTGTTCGTTTGAATTCTTATTATTTAATATATTTCAGGCATGCCAAAGATGAGGCCGCATCCCTAGAAGACCTAAATTTGGTCTCCATCGAATACAAGAAGCACGATCCGCAGAGGGTCATGAGCAACCATTTGGCAAATTGCGGGCTCAAGATATTTGAGCATGAAAATTCACCCTCGGATGACATTTTCCGAGGAGCAAGGTCTTATGAGGAGATTCTAGCCAGGATAAAATCCTTGGCACCTGAGGAAAGAGCCGATGTTCTGAAGTTCTAGGAACATCGATGTAGTTGTCTCCCCACAGTGTTGCGAGGTGAGGGTCCAGGTACTTCGGAGATAAAACAGAAGGATGTCGAAGGCTCTAAGGATGCGACTCCTGACCAAGGAAAACACCAGGAGGAGGGGGAACAAACAAAGAGTCTGGAAGCGAAGAAAAAGACTCCAGACCTGCCGAAGAAGCAGAGTCTAGAAGAAGAAATAAAGACTCCCGACCCGCCAAAGAAACAGAGTCCGGTCGCTACTCAGGGAAAATCTGCGAAGCAGATCAGGGAACGCATCACATCAGTCACCCCCTTGCAGTCGACGTAGGGAAATATCGATTCGGGATGGATATTCAATGAAGAATTGAGGCCCATAAGAGTAGAAGAACTCCGTCCGAATGAGTTTTTCTCCGATAAAAAGAGAAAGGCAGTAGTGAAAAGGGAATTCTATCAAGAAGAAGAGTCGACTGCCAAGAAATATAAAGTCATAACTGATGGAAAAGACAAGAAAAATGAGCAATTCACCACTCAGATAGAAGGGACACTAGGAGCATATGCCTCGATGAATCAATTTGCAGTCGGGCTCCTAAAAACCCAACTTAAAAGAAAGAATCTCCTCATTAGGACCCTTGAAGCCAGATTGGCGACAACAACAGAAACTGCTAAAGACCAGGCGAGTGTAGGAATAGAGCAGGTCAGGTTGGCCGATAAGAACGAGATAGAGATGCTCAAAACTAAGCTCGAGCAAGCACAACTGGTGGTCTGGGATGGTCAGATGCAAGTGATCCAGTAGAGGGATTTGATCGAACGGCTGCAGGCTAGGGTGGAGATCACCGAGAAGAGAGAGAGTAAGACAAAGAGGGGGTCGAGGTAGAGAGAAAGTGTGTGAGAATTTGGGAGGGGGAGAGAGAGGCCGAGACTAGTGATATGGAGAGAGAGAAAGAGAAGAAGAGAGGTTGAAAATGTGTTATATACTATAAATGAAGTAATTTAAATTACTCATAATTGATATATGAGAGAATGTGTGATGTGAGAGGGATATGGAGGAATACAGAGACAGGGGTAGAGAGAGATGAATACAAAGAGGCGGGTAGATAGAGAGTAAGAAAAAGAGGGGGTCGAGGTAGAGAGAGAGTGTGTTCTAGTGTGGGAGGGAGAGAGAGAGAGAGGTTGATACTAGTGAGATGGAGAGAGAGAAAATGAAATACCCCAAGGCCGAGTTCCTACTAAATTTAAATGATGTATAGTGAAGTTTATAGGTTGGTGAGCAAAGTATTTATAAGTTGGTAGGATTATGTGTTTATTAGGCTAGAGAGCCTAGATTATAAGGCTAGTGACCCTAATTTTGTATATGTAATTATGAAGATCATTAATAAAATGCATCATTGTGTGTATACCAAACACAAATAAAGAGTTAAGGGGGACTAATCTCCACTAGGAAGGGAAAGGGAAGGGGGCTGAGAGGCTAGTAAATAGGAGCTAATATTGTGGGCTTAATCCAAGGGAATATTATAATGTATTTCCTGAAAATACTAAAATTGGGAAATAAACCMAAATATCCTAAGTTCCTTTGGGGATAGGAACAAACTCCAAGTGGAGAGGAACGAGCTCCTGGAGATCCAGGTGTCACCCAGGACGCATGTAGATTTATGTGGGAATTTCCACCGTTGGGGGGGTTCGCTCTCACCATTATGTCTCTCTCACGATTCTGCAATATGACCATTCTCACCATTCTCTCTCTCAACATTCTGATGAGTTCATTCTCGTGATTCTTTCCATCCATTGTCCCATTCACTCACTAACTGAGAAAGCTCACAACAAGATCCATTTTTTCCATTGTTGAACCTCTGCCATTGTGAACCTCTGTAATTGCTGAGCCGTCCCTTGCCTTAATATTTTTTTCATACTGTGGTTTAAAGAGGTAGGTTTTCAGGCCCATGGTTGAAGAAGCAGGTTGTCAGGCCCGTGAACAACTCTCTCCAAGTGAGAGAGTTTGTTGGGGAAGTGATTTCACATGGAGGGATTCCAGCAACAACTATAGATCTCTGATAATTCCTGATACAACCTATTGTTGAAGCCTAGGAAGGGAAGTGGAGGAACCGATGGACTATGGAACAATGAAGGTGCATATTCCTAGGGTGGGATATGCATGTGGGGAATGTGATTCTATGAGTAGTTGGCGTAAGTAGGCTCCTTGGAGGGAATCCTTCTTGTTGCATTGTGCAACTTTACATAGCCTCAACCTAGCCTAGTAGTTTCTTGCCTTGGGTGGAGTTTAGTCCCAGCTCGAGGGAGACCCACCATTAATGTCTTAGAGCAAAGTGGTCTAAGTCTGGGAGGTTTGTGGAAGGTTTGCACGTAGTCAGTGGTCTTCTCATAAAAAGATAAGTACCAAATATACGTTAATTTGATATGCTATGTCGTATGTTGTGTATCTTGTACACGTGTTAGAATGTTATCATAATTGATTTTGTTTATGGCATGTATGTATTAATGTCTCTTCCACCATGTGTATGAGCACAAGGTTTATGTCTGTTTAAAATTGCATTATATATATATATATATATATATGTATATCAAAGCATGATAGTTTCAAGTAACATGATCGACCTAGGTGGCTTTGTGTGCTACAACCAGTTTTCAGAAAAATTTGGTTTTGACTTAGTGGCATGTACCCAACAAGGGTGATTGAGGGATGTTACAATCTAGTATTAGATCCCATGGTTTCCACACTGAATCAAGATGGGCCACAAATGTGGAATTTGGAGTTAAATTTCCACAAGAAATTGATGTACAAAGTGCCAGGAGGATGTTGGGGGAACACCTTGGTTGTGTCCAGAAGCTCAGAAGATACAACGGTTTGATAGACCATGACAGACATGGTATTGGGACATAAATTTGAATTTGGGCCGTTTGATATATTTGAAAGGATATATATCCCCTACAACCATCAGATCAGGAGAAGGTGCATGGAGGTTAAGCACAAAAGTCCTTTGGACTTCGCCCCTCTAGATATTTTAAAGATATAAGCAGAGAAAACCGTCTAAGTCCTAAATTCTAAAACTAATAAAGACTGTCCATTTCCCTCAAACATGTGTCCTCAGATTAAGAAAAGTGTGACAGTGCGACATTTTTGGGGGTTGTGGGGTGTTCAACAGCTAAATCCTCTGAAGTCCCAGAGTGATTCTTAGCTATAGATCATTTAGGAGGAGGAGAGTCATTGAATTTCTCTTGTGGTTTGACATTCGGGAAAATCCATTGGAGGTTGCATGACAGAGAAATCGCCAAAGTCTCGAAGCTACAGGAGGTAGTCGTTGGTGATTAGYAGTTCAAGAGTTTTGACAAAGTATCAATAAGAAGAATCATCGAAGTCCCAATTTTCCAAAGTGATATTTCATGATGACATCACTGAGGGTGACATGGAAGCATTCAACAATTCAATAGTTCGGTAGTTTGATAATTTTGTGAAAGTTCCGATGAGGTAACAAAATCACCGAAGTCGTGGGTTGTCGAAGTGATGTGACATGATGACGTCAACGAGGGTGACGTGGACGTTCAACAATTCACAAATTTGATAATTTGACAGCTTGGAGAAAATTCCAAAGACAGGAAATCCCCAAAGTCTTGAAGCGTTGAGTATGACATGGCAAGATGATGTCATCTAGGGTGACGTTGACCTACCTAGGTCTGCCACATGTCACTCATTTCCTTACTTTTGATAGGCCCTTAGGACCAATTGAAAATTGACACATGTCACTTGACGGTGGGGCCACGTGTCACCACTTTGATTGGTGATAGTTTTAAGTCATGGGCCCCATAAGGTTAGGAAGTTCGGGAGTCTAGCATCTAGGGAAAATTGTTGGAAGAACTTTCAGACCTCCAAAGTCCCAGAGTCTCGAAGTCCCAAAGTTATGAAGTGACATGGTGATGATGTCACCTGGGGTTGACGTGGACACACATGATGCATGACATGTGTTAGTGTTCTATATGATTTTGAAAGGTTGATTTTCCATTTAGAACTTGAAACGTGTCACCCCTCGGATTGGGCTACATGTCCTATTTTAGTGTTCTTCCACGTGGCGCTAGATCCTACATGTTATCACTGAAATTTCGTCCGCACATGGCGACAAGAACTCAACATCGTCAAACAGTAATGAAGTCATGCATGGCCCTGGATTAATCTCACAACATTCAAAAAAGGTCAAAAACTATACAAAGTAGTGAAAAATTAAAGAGTTCTTTACAGAAGTTGGGCGCGCGGGCACATGCGCGGAACAGGAATGTCGCAAGCGCGCATACGCACACGATGCACGCCTGTTAGCGCAAAAAGCCACGCACCTGCTAAACGACGCATTTATGAATGTGGTCGGCCTCCCAACCACTTATGGTTAAGCTCCCAAGATGATTTGACTCCCAAATCCAGGCTGGATCCGAATGGTGGGCTGGTCAAAGACCTAAAAATGCTCTAAATGGCCTCTTTTCACACTACAAGGTAGTTAAACAAAATCCCAAAGCAATGCTATAAAAAGCCATGAATGCACCTCATTTTCTCAAGGAATTCTATGTAATGTTATGCTGCCTATATTGTTTTAAGGATTTCATCCTTGACAAGAACACACTGGCACCATTTCATTGAGCAATCCACCTCTCCATTGAGTGGATTTGCAAGGAGTTCTTTCATCACCATTTTTCATTTTTCTTGTTGTAAGGAGAGCAAGCTTGTGAGGTTCCAAGAGACTTCCCTTGGAGGAAGAAGGGACTCATAGTCCCCTTTCTTCTTGGTGCTTTGATTTCATCAATAGATCAGCCTAAAAGCATTGGTGATATTGGTCTTTTTGTGTTTGTTATCTCTATCTCCATATGCTTATGATTTTAGTTTATATTAGTTTAATTCTTGCATATAGTTTTGTTTTTCTTTCTCTAACTCTTTCCTCTACAGCTGTCCTGCCCAGCAAGACCCAACTGGGCATGCAAGCACTTCTTATTTGCTCACCAAGGTGACGAAAAGGGTGCAATAGATTGGAGACCATACTGGGGAAAGGTATCAAATTCCTACCTCATTTGGGTTTATTTTGCTCTTCTTTTAGTTTGTTTAACTTGCAGGTGCACTAACCGGCCTAGAACGACCTGCCAACCATCCAATTCAAGGGAGAATTAAGAGAAATCCATCCGGATTTTTCTTTTTCGGCCACTTGTCACAAGTGCGCAGGTATTTTACCCCATAGACGTGCATTGGGTGCGCATGCGCTTAAACGACGGCCTTTCTCTGCGCGCATGTGCTTTCGGACTCATCTCTGTTCGTGCGCCTGCGCCCTAGGCGCCTCTGTCTACACTAGGGGTCGTGCATCTGAACAAAATTTCACATTGTAAGTTGTTGGGGTGTGGGGAAGGCTGTTATCTTCCTTAAAAATGATGTCAAGCATGCTCTAAAAACTGCACCACACATAGTCCCCTCATCATATAAAGGTGTTAGTCAAACACACATAGGCACTTAGGAGGATAAAAATCAATTTCCCTTATTTGCCTTTTGCCACATGGATGGCTTGTTTTGACTTACAAGATAAGGTGGTAATCATTTTTAATCACATCTAAGCTTACATTGGGACTAGAAGTTGAATTACCAATCACTTAGTATGCTATTCTCTCGCGCTTTCAAGTGACCTTGAGAATCAAAAAAAGATTGGGAAACAATTTCATCTCCCTTGACAAAATTTAAAAACCTTTAGGAGAGGACAACGACCCTTCTTGGGACCCCTCTTAGTTTTCTTTTTCAAACACATATTAATATTGTAACGGGCCCATACATGCCCACATGTCACAAAGATAGGATAGTGTTTGAACTTCTGCTTTCTTAGATCAAAACACTAGGGAAGTTTAAAAGTTTGTAACGGGCCCATACATGCCCACATGTTCAATCTAATATAGTTTCAAGTTTTTTTTTTGATTACATCACAATAGGGAGTTAAAGGATAGTAATAGACCCACATGTATACATGCTAGCTTCCTAGGGCTTTTGAATTACGCAAGGTTGTACCAAAGGCACTTAGTTAATTAGGTAATCAAACTCTTGTAAGGACCAAGCGAAGTCCACATGCAGCAATGTGACATCTAATTCACTAAAAATTGGCACACTTTCACTCACACACAAAAGTCACTTATCACTCACATATCTTCTTCTTAGAACATGGAGGTCAAAGTAAGTTTCCTCCAAAAGGGATTCCGAAAATACCCCATATTTTCTTGACAAGACTATCCACTCCCATTTTTTAACTCAAGGAGGTTGGTTTGCACCCCCAACCTCCCAAAAAAACTACATCTAAAATCTTTCTAAAAACTCACTAAAGTTTTCCTCCA